>VMDO01007414.1:0-91456 GCA_007922755.1 Pedetes capensis
CACACCTGTAATGCCAGTGATTCAGGTGGCTGAGGCAAGAGGACTGTGAGTTCAAAGTCAGAGGCAGCCCACACAACTTAGGGAGTCCCTGTCTCAAAATACTAAATAAAAAAAGAGGGAGGGAGTAGAGCTCACTTGTAGTGCCTTGCCTAGCATATTCAAGGCCCTTAGTACTAAATAAACAAGTAAATAAAATACATATAGGGGATAATGTTATGTCCTTTCTTAAAATAACACCTTATACATTTTTGTAACTGAGGAAAAGCAATATTCAAATGACATTTTATTAGCAACAATCATAACATTGATCACATACAATTAATTGACATCACACAATTCCTCTTTTCTGTATCTCTATATACTATAGATACAGCACAGGATGGGGTTTAACTCTGCACTCTCTGAGACCCTGGGTTCAATCCTCAGGACCACAAAAATGCAAGAAGGACATGGCAATCCACTCCTGAAGCAATCCCGAAACAATCAGCCATTGAAAACCCTATGAGGGTTGTTATGAGTTTGACACTGACTTGAAGGTACCTGACAACAGCAACAACATAGATACAGTATTCCTACAGCAATGTTAGTGAGTGTGTACAAAGGGGTACTGTAATTTTTTAGACTTTAACATTGAACAGAATTGTCCTAAGAACAAATAAAAGACGAACAGCTTTCTTTTCAACTTCTTATTCTCTCTTGCTGCTAACAAAGATAATTTATAATTTCAGCTTTTCCGGTTGCTTCTCCAAAACCCTAGTTTTAAGCCCAATCAAAAGATGCCAACATATTCCAAAGTGAGAGAATACTTTGGATTCGGTACTTCTCTTGTCTTCCTCATCTTTAAGAGATTTTAAGTCTTTTCTTTCCCAAGCTGCCAGTTATGCTGAATTGTTCTGAAATGTGAATGACTTTTTTGTGTAAATATGAGCTACCATCAACTAGACCAACAATAAGAACTTCACACTTGTCATTTACTAAAACCTGCCTCTTGAGCCCTGTCAGTCATGTACTTCTACATGTGTGTTTCTTGGTTGGAGCAGCATTGTTTTATGGCAGCTTCTGTTTAGGAATTCATGTCGCTGTTTGGCATTTATGTAGTTCAGCTGTTAGAGAGTCAGGGTAAGAGGAAAGAAAACATGCACGAGTGAAGGTTTCGGGGGCAAAGAGGGAAATAAGAAAGGGCTTTAGGTTATGAAATAACAATGCCAGCCATGTGGCAGCAATAAACCACAGGCACAGCCCCTCCGTTCAGGGCAGACACTGCGACAGGAGAACAGATGTAGCCCACACCCATGCCAATGAGCTGGGTGGCCGAACACTGGTGCAAAGGGCAAGTGTTACATGAAATATTAGTAGTTACCTTCACCTTTCAGTGTTTGTCATTCTTTACAACACTGAGCTTGATTACAGTGCATGCCACTGAGCTTCAATGTACTTAAAGCACAAAGAGGGAAAACACCAGGTTCTAACCAGGATTGACAGAACTGTGCATGGTTTGTGGTATGGGTTCAAATACAATCAGAGGTTCGGATATTTATCCAACACTTATCTGCACAAAACTGTATGACTTGAGGCTCTTGCATTTTAATGGAAAAATAACAAGAATAGTCTTTCTCTGGAGTTCTCTAACACTTGGAGCTTCTCATTCTTAAATCAGTAGGAAACTTTGAGTCTAGAGATTTGAGGCTCAGGGAGTAAGGGGGTGTTTTTGGAAAATGTAAACAAAAGCAACATGAATTAAATTTCACTCCTTTTCTAAACAACTCAAGGAATGATAACACAGGTTCTCATTTTTGTTTAACCAACATTTTCTATTTTGTGTGTACCAAAGAAAGACTGTGTCTGCAGCTGAACCACTGTGGCATCTGATCCCGTCAGATCTCAGATGCTAAGCAGGGTTGGGCCTGGTTAGTAGTTGGATAGGAGACCACCTGTGAACACCAGGTGCTGTAGGCTTGGGAGAAGGACTCAGCAACCCACTCCCAAAACACAACCTGCCATTGAAAACTCTATAAATAGCAGAAAGAAGCAGTAACTTCTTTTGCTGTTTCATCTGCTGTTGTATATAGGGTCACTATGAGTCAGATACCAACTAGATGGCACTAACAACAACAACAGAGAGAGAATGTAGGTTTCTAGAGATGCTTTGGAAGATGTAGTTTATAAATATAGAGAGATAAATAGGTAGAGGTAAAACAAAACTGTGCAGAAGTTTTTAAAAAATCATATTGTTTTCAAAATTCGTTTTTTCTACTCTATAACTGCATCTCATCTTTAAATAACTTGTCTTGCAAGCACTGCATTTTAGATTTGTTGTGAAATCTATACTGTAATAAATACATCTCTACATAACACATCAGCAAAGCACATATTATTTATCATTGCTTTAACATTGTGTATTAATATTTTGGTATTATCTTAGTAGGAAAGCTCTTCAAAGTAATAAAATACAAGTAACTATAAATAATCAAATGGTATAATCAGAGTTTAAGCTACAAGTAGGACATAATATTTGCAGCAAGTTCTCAGTCATGTCTAACTTCTTGGGGACACACATGTATTCTAGCTTCACTTATGCTCAGTTATTTTAAGTTTTAAAAAAACTCACTCCAATAACTGAGATGGTGTACCCATTACAGGTACAATTATCTACACAGTGTATGCATACTGATAATACCCAATAATCAGAATACTTTGTACACAAGGAAAAATATTCTTAACCCTTAAAATCTCTTCAGGTATAATGGGTAAACAATTATCAGGCAAGGGTACATACAGCAATTTCCACACACTTATTGTTTCCTCTGTTTTAGTCATATACCAAGCCAGAAGAGTAAATTAAATTACCTTACCTTTCTCTTCCTCACTTAGAAACTATATTATAGCAATTATTTGAGGCTTAGTACTGTTTTTCAGTATAGCAAAGAGGTTAACTGAGGCATAGATTGCATCAACTTTGTGTTTCAAAAGCTCAGTGTCAAAAGTATCCTTATTAAGGTAATTTTTAAAAGGTGACTAAAGAAAGGTAATGATTAGTTACATCTCAGTGCTTCAGAAAGAGGTATGCACTGAATATGAGACTAGAACAGAATCTCAAACATTATTCTATGCTGAGAATGCCATAAAACCAGGTTTGGTGACTTTTCTCTCCCAGAGTAACAGCATATTTCTAATCTACTACTAAAGATAATGGGCTGGGATTTAGCTCAGTTGGTAAAGCACTGTGCTGCAGTCTCTGAGGTCCCGAGTTCAATTCCCAGCACCACAAAAATGGGAGAAGGACCTGGCAATCCACTCCCAAGGCAATTCCGAAACAGCCATTGAAAACCCTATGAGGGTCGCTATGAGTCAGATACTGACCTGACAGCACCTAACAACAACAACGACAACAACACTAAAGATAATATGTTAGGAGATTTAGCAAATGAATGCTGTAAAAGTCTTACAAACTAATATATAATAATATCTTCTAAAAACTGTTAATTCTCACTTGGACTGTTCACATACTACAATGGAAACAATACAGAGATTAGTATTGTCTCTGCATGTGTTTAACATGTAAATTTGTGAAGGTACCCACACTTTTTAGTGGATGCCAATGACCAAAATATATGGGCAAATAAAGACTATAAAGGAGCCCAGTGGAATTTTAGGTTGATAATGGAAATGTTCAATGTCCTGATTGTAGTAGTAGTAGTGGTAATACAACTGAATACATTTTTTCAGAACTCATCAAATTGTGTGCTTAAAATTGGTGAATTTTATTTAAGTTGTATCTCAGAAAAGCTGACAAAAATGTTTTCAAATAATAAAAAAACTTCATAATAATTCTGATTCTCCCATCTTATACACTAAGGATAATAAAACTTCCTGAAAAGCACAGGAACTGTCCTGTTCTATTCTTCTAATCTTGAGGATTTCAGGCATAGCAAAAGCAGCAAGTTTTATGTTAACTGATCAATCTCTGGTAATCAGGCAACAAATTCGTCATATTTAGATATCAAAATAATTATGTAAATATAAATATCTAATAAACTAGATAATAAACTAAAGCAAATATTGAGGAAACATGTAATGTGGAATTATCAATAATCATAAATATGCTGCTTTAAAAAAATACTTTAAGAATCAAATATTTCTCTAAAATAAATATTATTATCCAACTTTTGATCAAAAAAATTTTTTTCTTTCTGCAACCACTCATTGGCTTAAAACTTAAAGGTGTGTGTTCACATGTTGTGTACAGAGAATGGGCATCTGTCTGTCTTCTAATATATGTGCTCACAGCAACAGAATTTGATGATATCAATAGTATGGAGTGACTTTTTATTTATTTTTTTCTCCCTCTAGACCTTTTTTTCCAGCCTGTAACTCTGATGAGGTGGGAAAAATGAAGCCTGAACAGAAAACAAAACCAAAGGAAAAGACAATAGAGAAGATTGATTAATCCCTTGTTATCAAGTAAGTGTCACTTGTAAGGAGCTACTGGGCTCCTGCACTGTTTTTCTCTAAACTTTTAGCCTTGTATCCGTCAAACCTCAAGATAACTATCCATCATGGAGTCAAAGTGGCGAACAACTGTGTGGTCCTTTGATAAGGGACAGTGTCACAATTTGTCTCCTTCCCTTCCCACAGATCTCTTCTAATGGGGTAAGGCCAGGCCACAACAGCTGCAAATATCCCAAAGACATTCTTTAGTGTAAAAGAAATTCTTAGCAAATATGTAGAACAGAGATCTAAGCAACCCTCAAAAAATATCTACATGTGGTAATTATTTGCTTGAGTGCTTCATGTTGATGTTATTTGTTCTCTTCTCTCTAAACATTTGCTTTCATGAACTCAATCTTTAAGAATAATTAAATAGTAAGATTATGATATATTTTTAAAATGTGATTTTAATCTGAGAACTATAATGCAGTATCTTCTGAGTAATATTTTAAATCCATGGCTGGACTATACTGTCATTTCTGCAATACCTTCAAGGAGGTATTTCATGCATTTGTATATATGATAGAACGCTGTTCCCATTCTTCCTGTAAAACGCAGCTTAGCCTAACTAGTGTAGAATTCTTTATAGCCTCAAACATGATTCTGTCATATTAAGAGAAAGAAAGGAAAACTTAAAATTATAAGTTATGACTAAAATTATCTTAATAAATATTCACGGCAAAAAGTTAGAAATTTATAAATTTTGTCAGCTGGTACATCAGGATAGTAAGAATATGGATTTTTTCAGCCCTGCTTTATGACTTTCTTCAGAAATTATTTTATTGTTCCTTAACATATATTTTTCCTGATACATTTGAAAAATTTGCAAGTTTACACTAAGATTCGCTAACATTGAGTGTAAGTAAATATTAGCTTTAAAATAAAGAGTTCTTTTAAGAACCAGCAGGGAAGAAGTCATCTCAAACAGACGTGTGACTAACCTATTGCAGCAGGCAGATCCCAGCCTTTTGAGCAGAAAGCAAGTCTATTTAAGAGTAGTGAGAATAAATGCATTCTGAAGCAAGTGTTTTAAGGCCTTGTCTTGCTACTCTGAGTGTTTCCAGTGGAATGAAATAAAGTGGAAATGAAGGAATATAACCTAAAGTTTTATATAATCAGCTCAGAACCCCATGGAACAGGCATGTCCAAACATTTGACTTCCCTGGGCCGCATCAAGTAAAGAGGAATTGTCTTGGGCTGCACAAAAAATTACATATTAAATAGTGATCTCTCAGCACTAGACCAAACTTCATTCTGTAAGGGTGGTGGAAGGCCAGTTAGTTTGAGCACTGAGCACTGTCTTCCCATAAGAAATAATGTAAATGTATTTATTGGTTGTGGCACCATACTGAATGATTAATTCAAACACACATATGCCACTCACATACTTAGCAATAAGTTCTATGTTTTTAATTTGATTGTTGTTCTTACTGTTTTCCTCTTTCCTTCACTTTTAGCACTAGAAAGTTTCTTTAGTGCCATGATAACTATATAGTACATATATGTATATATACACAAAAAAGATTGTCAACACAGCAGCAACACAAGACTTTTCTATTGAAATTGTTGTACAAAGTGGCAATTTTTCATTTGTTTCACCGAGAAGTATCAGAGGTAAACATGATATTCCATGAAGGTTTCAGCACAGTGGTCAGGCACCTAGCAAGTTGTCAGACACCCAACCAGAATTCTCTCAAAAATATGGGCCAAGGAATGAAATGTTCAAGGACAGAGCAGTTCAAGTGCCATAGTATCACTGTAGTTAGTGCACATACATAATAAAGGAGATCACACACAAAAAAAAAACTAAAAAAATGTTGATTTTTACCAAAATGCAAGGAAGTATCACCCCAAAAATCAGCCACTGAAAACCCTATGAGGGTTGCTATGAGTCGGACACAACTCAATGGCACCTAACAACAACAACAAAGACCTATCAGAAAAATATAATTAACTAGTACTATTTTCTAATGTTTGTGCCTATTCCCAAAAAGGACATACAATCAAATATGAAAATTATCAAACAATGCCATTAATTATCTTGCACAAGTAAAATTTTGCTAGAGATCATTCAAAAGTGATTGCAGCAGTATATTAACAGGAAACTGCTGGATGGTCAAGCCAGATTAAGGAAGATTGTAGAACCAGGGTCATCATTGCTGACATCAGATGGATATTGGCCAAAAAGAGAGAGTACCGAAAGATGTCTATCTATGTTTCATTTACTATGAAAAGGTATTTGACTGTGTGGATCACAACAAATTATGGATAACATTGCAAAGAATGAGAATATCAGAGCACTTAATTGTATTCATGAGGAATCTGTATATGGACCATGAAGCAGTTGTTCAAACGGAACAAGGAAACATTACCTGGTTTAAAGTCAGGAAAGGCATGCATCAAGGCTGTATCATTTCACCGTAACTCTTCAACCTTTGTGCTAAGCAAATAATCTGACAAACTGGACTTTATGAAAAACAACACAGCATCAGGATTGGAGGATGATGCATTAAAAACCTGCATTATGCAGATGACACAACTTTGCTTGTTGAAACTGAAGAAGATTTGAAATATTTACTGATGAAGATCAAAGAACACAGCTGTCAGTATGGATTGCACCTCAATATCAAGAAAACAAGAACCCTTACAAGTGGGCCAGTAAGCATCTGCATGATAAATGGAAAAAAGATTGAGGTTGTCCAAGATTTTGCTTTCCTTAGTTTTACAATCAACACCCACAGAAGCAGCAGTCAAGAAATCAAAAGATGCATTGCATTGGGAGAAGCTGTTGCAAAAGACCTCTTTAAAGTATTGAAAAGTAAATATGTCACATTGAAGACAATGGTGCACCTACTAATGGCATAGTATTTTCAGTTGCATTATGTGTTTGTGAAAGCTGACGTTAAATAAGGGAGACAGGAGAAGAATTGATGCTTCTGAATTATAGTGCTGGAGATAAATAGTGAATATAGCATGGACTGCCAAAAGAACCATCAGATATGTCCCAGAAGAAGTGCAACCAAAGTGCTTCTTGGAAGCAAGACTATGTCCCACATATTTTGGACATGTAATCAGGAGGGACCAATCCCTGGAGAATGACATCATGTTTGGGAGAGTGGCAGGTCAATGTAAAACAGGAAAACCCTCAACTAGATGGATTGACACAGTGTCTGCAACAATGGGCTTGAATATGAAAAAGATCATGTGCCTGGCACAGTGTTGAGGAATGTTTCCTTGTGTTGTTCATAGGGTTGCTATTAGTAGGACCCTATTTGAATTCACCTAACAACAGAAGCAATATTTTCCCCTGAGTTGGATCCTGGCATGGGTTGAGGATATGGAGAAACAATGCACTGAAAACTAAGAAGTAGATAGGACAGAGGCCACTAACAGAGAAGTTACTGATGAAGAAGGGAGGAACGAGCAAATAAAATTTTGCCTCCAACACCATTTTTCATCCTTGGTCAATCCTATTGATCCAGATTGAGTAAAGAATATGAACTTCAGAATCAGACCAACTTGGATTCAGAGTCTACCTCTACCACTTTAATTTTAAGTCATCAACAAATTCCTTAACCTTTCTCAATAATGTGTTTCCTTGACTGTCCAATAGGGAGAGTAATATATGTTTCATGAAAATACTTTCAATAGTAAAGAAAACAATTATTTAGCCACATATAATAACAACTTCATAAATGTTAATTATAGCACTCCTTATTTTCATTTGCTTTTTATTTTGTTCTGTAAACTGAACCTACATTGTGCTCCCTAAAATGATAGGTGCAATGAGTTTTAAAACTCTGTTAAAATTTTCTAATGAAGTCATTGTCCCTCATGGTGGTCAAGACTCAGTCTCTAAAGGCCATGCTGGCTCCTAAGGATCATGCTTTCAGTCTTGAAGAGAAGAGTCAGGTCTGTTTTTTAGCTTCCTTAGCAAATGACATGGAAACTCCATTTGTATGCTTCTTGGATAAGGAATTCAAACTGTCTGTTCCATCCTAATCTGTTACAGAATATAATGAGCTCTTCAGATGTGGGCTTTGTGAGAGTAAAACCACATGCAAAGACCAGTACAGAAATGATGGTCTCATAACAAGCCTCCAGATGAGTCTTCTAAAATTTAGCAGCAAATCAAAGAGCCACGAGAGCCAGAGCTCACTACAGGTCCAGTTACAAGTGTAGTGAAGAGATCTGGAGTGCTATGTCAGCAGACTGTCCCAAATTTAAAGGTTGGCTCAAGCTGGAAAACTGGCAGACATGTTGATTCTTAATGAGCAACACACACCCCTCAAAAACTGAATAGCTTGTTGTTGTTAGGTGTCATTGAGTTGAATCCAACTCATAGAGACCCATAGGGCTTTCAATGGCTGATTGTTTCGGGATTGCTTCAGGAGTGGATTGCCACATCACTGTCCCATTTTTGTGGTGCTGGGGATCAAACCCAGGGCCTCAGAGGGCCCAGAGCAGCACTTTACCAACTGAGCTAAACCCCAGCTCCAACAATATGTGCATGGTGTAAGTTGTTGGAGGTTTGAATTGCAGTCTTTAGTTTGTCACATACAATCTCTTACACCTTCCAAATTCCGAAAAGTTAAGAAAAGAAAAAACTTCCAAAGGTGTATAGCAAGATACAACAAGAGAACAAGCAAGTTGAAATTTTAAATGTTTACTTATTTTTATGTTTAGTTCCATATGTTTTGAATAAAAGAAACTCTAAACAATAATCGCCTGCAACTGTACCTCTGTGTCGTCTGATCCCATCAGATCTAGGAAGCTAAGCAGGGTCAACCCTGGTTAGTACTTGGATGGGAGATTGCCTGAGAACACCAAGTGCTGTAGGCTTGGGAGAAGGACCTGGCAACCCACTCCCAAAAATCAATCTGCCACTGAAAACCTTATGATTAGCAGAGAAGCAGTAACAATACTGTTTCACCATTTGTATGTAGGGCCACTATGAGTCAGATACAGACTCGACAGCATCTAACAAAAACAACAAACAATATTCACATTAATTCCTTTATAACTGATCTTTTCCAAGTCAGTAAGAGTTTTACCCACTGAAGAACCATCACGGAGCAGTCTTTGCTAGAATCAAAAAGAAAGTTGCTCACTGTTGCAATCTGATAAGAAAAATAAATTTATATTATATGGAATAATAATCCATAAGCATACTCTAATAGCATTTAGCATACATGCATTATTCCTGAGAGTATTTTGGAATGTAAATAATTATGAAGCTTAGGTCTATTTGACTACCAAATAGAAAATCCTAACATAAAAAAACGAGAAAAATTTCATGCATTATATTTCACAAGCCAAGGAAGCAACAATTATTTTCACTCAAGCTTTTCCATCCAAAGAACTACCCCCCTACATACACACACCACATCCTAGTACAGAAATGTGTATGACAATATCTTACAGGATGCTAAGCATGTGATATACATGATAAAGCATTGCTATCCAGAAATAAGTTCTAAATAGTCATATGTGACCATTCAATGAAGAGAGTGTTTAGGATAACCCAATTTGAGAAAGCTGTGTTACAAGATCAGATTCTATTTTTAGGTTGGGTTGTTCTAGACAGATGTTGAAAGCCCATAAAGAGGATTTTAAAAGTGTTATTACTGGTAAGTTATTGCACCCTTAATGTGGTCCGTACTGTGGAGATAGAAGTTTCAGGAAAACATCTTCTCTTTCTGTCTCTTTTTCTCTTTAAACTTTATTTATAGCCTTGCAAAAGACTAGCATTCACATAACCCGCATTTGCAGGCATGCCAGAAGATTAATGATATCGCAGTGTTCTTGAGAACAAAAATGTGTCTACCACTGTGTTGAATAATCTCTCCTTTCACACATTAAAAGTGAGATGAGGCCTACTTTAGAAAGCAAGGACAATGTGTCACAAAGAGTTGCTTGGCTTAAAGACATACCAATATTGCTATCCTAAATCACAAATTTGTTTTCATGCATGTTATCTTGAGAAAAAGAAAGCTTTTATCACCATCACATTTTAAAATTTTTACATAGAGCTTCAAAATCTGACTTATTCCAACATTTTTTTTTTTTTTTACAATTTGTTGCTGGTAAGAATTGAGAATTGAGGGCAAGTTGTACATTATGACCTCTTACCTCTACTCTTCCAAATTTAGCTAATAAAGCTGAAAGCTACTTAAAGACTTAAATTCTCTAGCAAAGATCACAAGAGCCAGAGCTCGGTAGAGGTCCAGTTGTGAGCATGGTAAAGGGATCTGGAGTCCTGTGTCAGAAGATCTCCCTAAATTTAAAGGTTTGCTCAACCTGGAATACTGCCACAAATATTGGTTGCAGCCTGTATTGCAACCTTACTTTATGTGGTGCAACACGTTAACAGTTCAACATACATTATCTCATTTAATCCTCCTGATGGTCCTAACAGGTAACTGGTACTTTGATGAAGGAGTGAACTTATGCTTAGAGAGAAGCCTGACTCACCCCAAATCGCCCCTCCAATAAGTGACCACAACTCAAACCCTGGGTGGGGGCCTTCAGTGCCATATTCTTAACAAATAAGAAGTACTGCCTCTCAAGTTACATTTAATTATATAAACCTATTCAACTGCATGATATTTATAGATCATTTATAATTTTTAGGCCTTTAACTATCAATATTTACATATTTACTATATGCCCAGTGACTGCCGTTGATGTTTGTTGTTGTTGTTTTTAGGTGCCATCGAGTCAGTATCCAACTCATAGCGACCCTCATAGGGTTTTCAATGGCTGTTTTGGGATTGCCTTCGGAGTGGATTGCCAGGCCCTTCTCCCATTTTTGCGGTGCTGGGAATTGAACTCAGGACCTCAGAGACTGCAGCGCAGCGCTCTACCAACTGAGCTAAATCCCAGCCCCCGTTGATGTTTACGGTGATAAAAATAAGTAAAACACACTTCTTGCTCTCAAAGTATAATAGGACCCTAGAGCCAATTTAAGAACTTCTCAGTCCTAAGCCATTCAGTGTTCGGCAGATCTCCCTGACATCACACAAAATATTGAAATGCACTCACATTCTCACACTAATTCACATAACTGTGATTTGATTTACATTTGCTTGAAATTATTTTTATAGAGTGTTGGGGTTTAGCTCAGTTGGTACAGTGTCATTCTGTGGTCTCTGAGGCCCTGAGTTTGATCTCTAGCAAGCCAAAAATGGGAGAAGAATGTGGCAATCCACTACTGAAAATCTCAAAACAATCAGCCACTGAAAACGCTATGAGGGTTGCTGTGTGTTGGACACCACTGGAGACCATCTAACAACAACATTTTTATGGACATTTTAATATTCATTAATTTAATAGCCATTAATTCATGATTTATAGCAATTCTCAGGCATTTTTGCCTAGACTTCCCACTTCACAGTACATTGCCCTAGTGAAAAAGTTAAAAAACTGAAGTAGGAAAGTAACAGTATGTGGTAAGTAAAGAATAGAGATTATCTCCAAAGTATTATGGGAGCCAAAGGATGTAAATTCACAGTGCAAAGGAAATTTGAGAAAAACATCCTGAGAAATGAACAGGAGCTCATTAGGTTATAAAACCTTCATTTACAAAGCTATTGAGCTATAAAGATGTAGGCTATGTCCAAGAAATATCAAGTAAATTGTGTGATTTAAAAGGTGTATTTGAGCAATGTGACAGAGGACAAGGATGAAGACTTAGGATTCAATGATTTTTTTATTGTAGGTGTTTTCCCTTATCTGAAAGAAATCTTAATGTATTATGCTGAAGATTCTTTTACTTTAATGTACTGAACACAGCAGCTTGGCTTTAAGATGTAATATAAATTATAATTGATATTCTTCTTCAGACTTCATTTTTATAGCTAACTTTCCAAGCACTAACTATATTTTTAAATTCAGAATATTGACTCATTAATAAGTTTTTATAAATGATTGGGACAACACTATATATACACATATATATCTATATATACATAAACAAAGTATTTACAGTATGCATTCTATATATGGCACATATATTCATTATATGTGTATAGTGTATATACATCAATGTTGTTCTTAGGTGCTGTGGTTTATACAAATATAATAAATACAGATATATTTTTGTGTATGTGTATTTACATGTACATACACACCTATATGCCTGTGGGTGTACAACTGTGGCATCCAATGCTTTCAGATCTCAGAATCTAAGCAGAGTCAGGCCTGGTTAGTACTTGGATGGGAGACCACCTGGCAACCCACCCCCAATAATCAATCAGCCATTGAAAACCCTATGAATAGCAGAGAAGCACAGACAGTAGTGTTTCATCTGTTGTACATAGGGTCTCCATGAGTCAGACACTGACTTGACAGCACCTAACAACAACAACAACAACAACAACACACACACACACACACATATATGTATGTATATATGGGCTGGGATTTAGCTCAGTTGGTAGAGCTCTGTGCTGCAGTCTCTGAGGTCCCGAGTTCAATTCTCAGCACCCCAAAAATGGGAGAAGGACCTGGCAATCCACTCCCAAGGCAATCCCGAAACATTCAGCCATTGAAAACCCTATGAGGGTCACTATGAGTGGGATACCAACTTGACGGCACCTAACAACAACATATATATATATATATATATATATATATATATATATATATATCTCAATCAGGAATTATATAAATTTTCAAAACCTTAAAATTTCCTTAAATTATGGAATCTCTCACGTGGAAATGACAAAATCCTTTACTTCCTATTAGAATTTTTGGATGAAAAAAATTAACAAAAAATCTTTAGGGAAAAAATGGAAATGTTTTGAGTTAAACCATACAGAACTGAGAAAAAAATTACCTTGTTCCTGTTTTTAAGTAATTCTTTTCAAAATATTTAGTGTGTTTAAAATCTGATTCCTTTAGTAACATGATTTGAGAAGAGAGGAAGATCAAATTAATACTGAGGTAGAGGGGTCTCTAAGTATCTTTTAAAATCCTGGAATGATGATCTGGTTCAATATTAATGGTTAGAAATTGAAATACTTAAAGTAAAAAAAAAATGAGATGGTAAACCAAAAGAAAAATTCCATCAGTTTAAAGCTATGTTATTTGAGGATCTTTGTTCTAAATGGAAATGAAAGATTACGGAAGTGGAGAATTTCTTATATAAATGAGTTTTCCCCTTGTGGAGTAGTAGAAAAAAAATTTTGCATTATTTTAAAACATAAGCTAAAAAATAGACCACACAATGCAAAACTTAATATGAAAAAAGACACAGAACTTAGAAAAATTCTCCCATTCAAATATAAAGAAATAAAGTCTTTTAGATCTGAGATCACGAAGATAAACTGGTTCAATAAAATACAACATGTATGACTATGGCCAGTGAATACCTGAGTGGCTTCCCAGTGTATAAACATTTGGGCTGGGAAAGACACCAGTATGCAGTTGTGATGCTACTCTTCACAGTACATTGTAGGTTCATTTGCACTGGTGTTTTAATGGCCTCCCAAATTTCCTTTTTTAAAAAGAAGCAAATTATGAGCTTTTCCACATTTCTCAGTTTATTGTTTGTTTGTTTGTTTGTTTGTTTGTTTGTTTTTACAGTACTGGGGGTTGAACCCAAGGTCTTGCACTTGCATGTTTTGCAAGTGCTGGACCACTGAGCTGCCACCTCCAGCCCACTTTTTTTTACTTTTTGAGACAGGGTTTCACGAAGTTATGCAGACTGCCTCTGGTCTCGAAATTGCGATCTTCCTGCCTCCCAAGCCACTGGGATTACAGGCATGCACCACCGCACCCGGCTCTCAGTTATTCTTGATTGAGAAATCTCATAGACTTATACTCATGTATTCATATACTTGCATTCAGTACAGTCTAAATTGTTAACATTAAGCTAGATCCTGGGGATAAGATCTTGAAAAATATTACATGATCCTTGCCCTTTTGGAATTTATAGTCGAGTATGGACATAGGAGTATAGGAAAAATTGCAAGGCCGTACAATACATTTAATGGTGGATGAGAAAAAAGTAAAGCATCATGAGAAATGTCAAGAGCTATCTTACAATAAATGCCTAGGAAGGATTCTTATGGGAAGTAAAGTCCAAGCTAAGGACCAACATATAATTATCAAATGAGCCAGTGAAGGGTGGGAAAATTAAGGAAGTGTTTTAGGCAGAGGAAATAGAATGTGCAAAATGCCAGAGGCAGGAAAACATGAATTCTATGGAGGAGGGGAAATTGGAAAGATAATCAGATGCCAGATCATGCAAAGCCTTATACACTACTTTAAAGAGACTGAATATTTTGAAGGTGTGAAAGAACTTGCTTAGATTTACTTTGTAGATCTATCTTTTATCTTCTATGTAGAAAATTGAAGTCAAGACTTAAGATAGAGAAACAACTTTGAGGTTGATGTAATATGTCAGGCCAGAGTCAAATTAGGTTAAGGGCAGTCAAAAAAATATGATCAAGGAAATACTGAAGATGAAGAATATATAGCACCTGATATTGCATATGGGTGAATTGGGGAAGGGTGGAAGGAACAAATAAACCCTGACATTTGATGAACAACTAAGTAAATGGTGGTACCATTCTACAGGGGAGAAATAGAACAGAGAAGATGATAAATTCAATTTTGAACATGTTAAATGTGAGGTACATGTGAGCCATCCAGTACAAACTGCCAAATAGGCAGATGGAGATAGAGATCTGATATTCACCTAGTAAGGTCTAGGTTGGAAATAGAAAATCGGAAATTGTCATTTTATACATCTAGCAATAATAACTTAAATTTTAAAACCTAATGACATTGGCCAAGAAGAATGGATATAGCAAGAAGAACAAAATATCAGGGGGTAAGCCTTGAGAAAACGTAACATTTATAGGCTGAGAGAGAACAAAAGCACTCAAACAGGACCTTGGAAGAGATGGCAAAGGAAGCTTGATGAAAATATGATGAGTGAAAGAGATTCAGAAAAAGAAAGGGCTCATCATTCTTCAAGATGAGTGAGAAGTCAAGCAATACAAGGACAAAGAGGGTCCCATTGTCTTTGTACATGCTACTTGGTGACATAGAAAATCAGTCTCAAGGGAACATTGAACTGATTACAAAATGCCATATATAATAACAATAACTTATACAGAGAAGTTACTGTTAGCATATATATATAAACATGTATATGGATATAAACATAGAAGTATGCTTGTAGCATCACAAAATATATACATGCACACTTATTCAATCATCATAACATTATGAAGTAGATGCTGCACTTTCGGTATCCTCTTTTCCAGTAAAGAAAGTATAGTCACAAAGGAATAACAATCTGTTGAAGGTCACAAAGCTAGTAAGGTCACAAAGCTAGTAAAGCCAAAAACTGAAATAAGCTGAGGACTTCCATGGGAGATGGTCTAGAGAATGGGAATTCAGATTACTCTTTCCAACAGTGTAGCTGTGATTTTCTCAGAGTTCTCTCTCAAATGATTATCTGCTTATTATGTGTAAGCAATCTAGTGACTATTACTCTGACTGAAACTCAAAAGTCAACTAATGCCTTATTGAGGAATCTTTAAAAAAAAATACAGTGCAGAGGCTGGCATGGTGGCGCATGCCTGTAATTCAAGCGACTCAGGAGGTGGAGGCAGGAGGACCCAAAGTTCAAGACCAGAGGCAGTCTGTGTAATTTAGTGAGACCCTGCCCCAAAAAGTAAAAAATGGGCTGAGGGTACAGCTCAGTGGTCCAGTACTTGCAAAGCATGCAAGCATGAGGCCCTGGGTTCAACCCCTAGTACTGCAATAAATAAATAAATAAATAAACAAACAAACACAGTGTTATGTTCAAGTAGTCATGGTACAGCATGGCAAAATCTTTTTCAGTCTATCATCATCTTGAGTTTGACAACAACATAGTATTTATTGTTGGCCATTAAGCCTAAAATTCAAGAAAGTTCCAACAAAGCTCTCCAAATAGATCCACTGAAGTAATTGGACTCATGGACATTGCATTATTAACTTTTAGTGTGTCTTTATGAAGTACCCATTATGTGCATGCACTGTCTGTTTATAGCAGTGTTCATCCAGTAGCATCTTTATGAAGCTAGCATATGTTAGATAATCTGCTCCACCATGAGAAGCTAGTTAAATAACAATTTGTCAAACGAGCTGAGTTTTCAGAATATCAGTGAAATATTATTGATTTGCCTGAAATAAAAGAAGAAATTCTTCATAATTTTTATTTCCAAATATTTAAGGAATATTGTGTAACCACATTCATTATCTACTCCTACTTTATCACAAGGCACTGTTGAGTGAGAAAACATATTAAAGAATTTGTTATTTGCATGATTTACTGGTCCAACATCTTTAATTTGAATTTTGATGTTGTTGGGTGCCATCAAGTCATTCTGACTCATAGTGACTTTTACAGGGTTTTCAATGACTGTTTTCAGGATCATTTTTGAAGTGGATTACCACATCCTCCTCCCAGTTTTGTGGTTCTGGGGGATCGAACCCAGGGCCCCAAAGAGGTCAGAGCAGCACTCTACCAGCTGAGCTAAACTCCAGCCCCTTAATTGAATGAGAGGATAATAATTAGAAAATCTATTTTTAAATCTGATTTAGAAACAGAATGGTGTCTGCAATTAAAAAGATATTCAAATAAAATTGTTAAGATTATGATATATTAGCAGTTTTGAGAAAGTTTAGGAAATCATCTATTCAATTACCATTTTCATTCCAATTTTCAGTTTGGTGGTCTGATTTCTATTTCTTCATTTAAAAAAAGAAGTTCAGATTTGCAGGTGTAGCTCAGTAGTACAGCACTTACCTTGCATGTGTGAGGTTCTACAAAAAATAAAACAAAATTATAAAAAGTTCAATTCCCCAAAAGAAAAATCAATAATATTTTCAGTTACCTTAAGAGTTTTCACAGGTCATAATAGCCCATCTTCCACAATTTCCCCAATGACAGTATCATGAACTTTTTATCAGGTTGACTGGCCAAAGATGCTCTAGTCTCTCCTTAGATAAAGAACTTTTTAAGGAAAGCTGAGCACAACAAACAAGAAATTGGGAAAGACAATGGCTTGTTTTTAACCACAAAAGGCATAATAATACAGTTGACCCAAAAGTTTGGAAGAAAATAAGTTTGTTTCCAGTATTCTGATATGTTACATTGGCCACATCAAAATTAGGTTACATTGTCCCTAGGACAACCCTAAGATTCCTAAGGGTCATTGCTCCATGTCTTGCTGTTCCGTTAACTATAAAGCCTAACATGTCACCTCAGAGTGGGGGTATAGTGCTGTCTTCTACAGACCCAAGACACATTAGGGGCTGTAGCCCCAATTCTTCAATACAGGCCCTATTTTAGCATTGGACATCAGATTTTCAAAAGTTACCTTTCCCAAATAAGGAAGAGTGAGATAAATAAGATGATTCCCCTTGATGACTCCAGTTTGATTACCTAAGATGTTTTAAGTTTCTCAGTAAGGAACAAACCTCTAGGTAAATAGGTCAAATTCATAGAATATGGCAAGTGGAAGAGGGGTGCGTGCTGAGAGGGAGAGCTTTCTTTCTTCCTTTTCGAGAATGTTATTCACAAGATTTGTAACTAAAGTAAGAATTAAAGCCATAGAGTATTATAAGAATGCTCATATAACAAACAGAAGAATACCTCTTTTGTTTCTTTTCATTTGTTTTTCTAGTACTCATACTAATAGTGCCGGCAGACATACCACCCTGGCATCTGATCCCATCAGATCTTGGAAGCTATGCAGGGTTGGGCCTGATTAGTACTTGGATGGGAGACTGCCTTGGAATACCAGGTGCTACAGGTGTGGGAGAAGGACCTGGAAACCCACACCCAAAAAACAATCTACCATTGAAAACCCTATGAATGGCAGACAAGCACTGATATAGTACCAGATATGGCACAGTGCCCAAAAGTGTTTGATCTGTTGTACACTGGGTTGCCCTGAGTTGGACCCAAGTTGATGGCACCTAACAACAACAATACTAATACTAAATTGTTGGGTTCTTTTGTGTTGTACTTTTTTATTGTTTTTAACCACTTATCTCCTCCCTATTTATCGTAACCTGTTTCCCCTTAAATATAAAATATTCACCATTGTTATTGTAGTTATGTGATCAAGTCATATCTGAACCTAAATCCTTTGGTTGAGATAATCACTGTTAGATTCAAGTAAAATGACCCAGAGTACATCTGCCTTATCTGGGCTTGCACTATGTAGGACACACAGAGAATCAGGATGTACTACCCATGCCTTATGCCAAAGGGTTATGAAGGAATAGATAAAAATGATCCCCTGCGCTACTTTCATTCCAGAGTCAGGGATCCTCACGGAACACATTTACACATTATTCCCAATCCTTTTCTTTTCTCCCTCATAAAGACTAGAGCCCTGAGAAAACACAAACGAACGTGAGAATGTGGGGAAAATTCTGTGCATGTTAGCTTTTGATAAATGAGAGATTGATATTTAGCATTCTTGCCTCCTAATCTTCATCTGCCTCTTATGTTAGTGAAGGAGCAATCTACTTTTGGCTTTTTCAGTAATAGCCATCAATCTTATCTATCAGAATCTTTCTTCTGAATCCTAAATTGGTTTACATTTTTATGATAAAAGTTGGCATGAAGACTCTGTTTCTAAAAACAATGCATGCAAGTAGAAAGCAGGTAACTCAAAGTCAACATTCTTCTCTCCTTAAAGATGATTAATAATCCATTTTGGTTCCCAAAAGCTAAGTGTTCCATCATCAATTTCATCTTCCCTTTTATAAACAGAGACTCTCAAAGACATTGGATGAGCACACTGAGCAAGACTCCAGAGTCAGCTGGTGCTAACTCAGTCATAACAGGCATTCTCTGCAGGTTCATTATCTCTTTCTTTCTCCCATTGGTTGTTTTGTCAAATTTATATAAGGCAACTGTTTTTCAATTGCATTATAACATTGACTACAGTAGCAAGATCAATATCAGAGAATGAAGCAGATTTTGGTAGCTTGGCTTTGTATCTTAACACAGATGTGATTTTTTTTTTGTCAGTTTATCCGTGGTATCTTAAAACATGGGCTGGGCTTTAGCTCAGTTGGTAGAGTACTGCTCTGGGTGCTCTGAAGCCCTGGGTTTGACCCCAGTACCACATAAAATGGGAGAAAGACATGGCAACCCACTCCCAAAACAACCCTGAATCAGATGTTGTTGTTGTTAGGTGCCGTGAAGTTGGTATCCGACTCGTAGAGACCCTCATAGGGTTTTCAATGGCTGACTGTTTTGGGATTGCCTTGGGAGTGGATTGCCAGGTCCTTCTCCCATTTTTGTGGTGCTGGGAATTGAACTCGGGACCTCAGGGACTGCAGCGCAGTGCTCTACCATCTGAGCTAAATCCCAGCCCGCTGAATCAGATAGACGTTGAAAACCCTATGAATAGCAGAGAAACACTGATATTGTGCCAGGCATGGAACTGTGCTGGGGAATGTTTCATTCTGTTGTACATAGGGTCATTAGAAGTCAGACCAGACTCAACAGCACCTAACAACAACAAACATCTTAAAACATGAAAGGAATACATAAAGACCAACTGATCCATCCCTCTTCTCTCACTAAGTGATTATATTTTATATTTGAGTTGACTAAGACCCAAAGAGGCAAAAGGACTTGTTGACCCTCTCTTTGTTGAGCATGAAAGGAAATGCACCTCTTATCTCCATGCGCATTTATGCATGGTACTGCATGGTGTTCATTGTGCCCATGAACATCAGATATTTTCATAGAATTTTTGAGGGCTACATGAGTTAACATGCAAAAACCCCCAAAGAGTGTCTAACATACTCTAGATATTCAATACTACTAGCTATTATTATTCACCAAATTCATGGTTTAAGTATTTAAATAATTATCCTTATAGTTTGAATGATGTGTACTTAGAAATAATAATACTTCAAATTGCATGTAGAAAATATTCAATATTAACATGAGGAACAATAGGAGCCAGGTATAAGTAGCTTCATAAAAGAATAATAAAAATACAACATGTACAATTGACTTAGAAACAAGGAGAAGTGTCTCAGTTCTGAGGCTGATGTGAATGAAAACTTTGATCTCTTAACATCTTTTGTAGCTATCAAAGTTAGCATAAAGTAACCACATTAAGTAGTGATGCAGTTTCTCTTATATTAGCTGGAAACAGTCTATCCAAAATATCTGATTTAGCCGATACACATGTAAGAACGATCAGAATTCAGAGGTTCAGATGTATCTTGTACAGGAGGGGCAGAATACAGTTGTGCTTTGCATGTCCATCTATATGTATTTTAGTATATGGATTGTAGATAGCAAATCTAATAAGAGCAACAAAATTTCTGGTGTGCTGATCACTTTTATTTAAAACTATCCTAAATATTCAATCGTAACTGTCCAAAGCACATGAAAGTTTATCCAACTTCTTTCAACTTCTTAAAGAATCAATAACCCCCATCCAAGGACAAAATTTTGAAATGCCTTGGAAAATGAAATGTCCTCTACTTGTGAAATGTGAGCCTTTTTATTTTCCACTAAAGCCAGGACAGAATTATTACAACAATAATTAGGCAAGAAATGTATAAGACCCCTTCTTTGCAAAGATTCCCCTAAGGTTATAGACCAGCAAACCATTTCTCCTAGTCATGAAAATTTAGATTGATTTTTTACATTGTTAGGACTCATTCACCCCTCTCCTGGTTAACAGTATTGGACAGAAATGGGTGAACAGATGAGCTCTAAGGATGTACATTAATGTCATTTGGAGTCCTTACAACCTTTTTTTTATCAGCTTTTCGGCATATAGAACAATTCATAGTCTTGCTAAGGCTAAAAAAGTGGAGCATCAGAGATATTGCATTCCAATAAAGTAATAATGCTCCATTAAGCATTTTGCTGTTACTCATTTTACCACAGACGAGTCCTCTTTAAGCAGTCTTCCCATATGTGGCCCACTGATAAATTTTATCAGTGGTCAGTGGGACTGGGTTGCAGGCTGGGCAGTAGCACAGTGGCTTTTTATCGACCTTAGTTCCCCCTGGCATGCCCCCCTACACCCTAAGCA
Source organism: Pedetes capensis (assembly GCA_007922755.1). NCBI lineage: Eukaryota > Metazoa > Chordata > Mammalia > Rodentia > Pedetidae > Pedetes > Pedetes capensis. Next base: position 21,579 of record VMDO01007414.1, read on the forward strand.
GCATTTTCTTGGTGTAATTTATGTTGTGGCATTGCTGTCAGTAGATGTGGTGTCAGCAATTTGTATTCCTAGTGGAAGTTTACATGGAAATGAGATACATAGCCACAGAATAAAATTAAAGGTGGAATAAACCAATAAAAATGGTAGTGTGTCTGCTCAGACCTTAAAAATAAGTTTAAAGAGAGTTGTCTCTTACTGGGCAAACTTATTTTCCAAGTCTCAAATACTGGTCCAATATATAGAGTGCACCATTTCATAGTCAAAGCTGACATTGTGTAAGCACTCCTGTTAGAAGTTCCTAAACTCCAGAGACATTATAACACCGGCATAATAAATTTTTAAGTTAAAATGATAGCTAAATTTTTAAGCCTAAAATATTTTATCAAAATGTGTGGTGTTTATATCTTGGAAAAAAAATGGTACATATGATGTGTATTTTTATAAAGTTAAAAAATTCAGCCCAGTGTATATTTTAATGGAAAAACCATTTTACTGAATAAATATTCTTTGTCCCCATATGGTTTACCATAAAAAGATTTTCAATTATCCCATTGCAGGATATTGAAAGAATTTAGAAATAGCTGCATACTGCATTAGAGATGAAATAAAGGCATCATTGAGACTTCTTAGGAAAAGCTTCTGAGATAGTTAATACTCTAGAGTGATGTAGACTCTCAACTTTTCCATCTGAAAAGGGGCAGTTAGAGGATTGTATCCTCATTCATGGGCTGGGATTTAGCTCAGTTGGTAGAGCGCTGCGCTCCGGTCTCTGAGGTCCGGAGTTCAATTCCCAGCATCCCAAAAATGGGAGAAGGGCCTGGCAATCCACTCCCAAGGCAATCCCGAAACAGTCAGCCATTGAAAACCCTATGAGGGTCGCTATGAGTCGGACACTGACTCGACGGCACCTAACAACAACAACAACATCCTCATTCATTCTAAAGTATAGCAGACAAGAAGAGAAAGACAGGTAGGACTCTTTCATGCATCTACAACCTCGTTCCTCTCATGTCATTCTTTTCCTCATACAGAAAAAAGAAGCTACACATAGATATTATGAATCCTCCAGTTTCACTACATTATCATAGGAAGCGTCCTGCTTCCTGAATTAACAGCATACATTTCCATAAGTTTTAAAAAGTATTTTTAAATGTCTTAATGGCATTCCCCCACCCCAACTAAAATTTTCTAGTTGATCCACTTATCATTTGGACTGTATCATTGAGTATTTGGTAAGATAATATTTTGAGCTGAATATAAAATGATGGTTATTTTATGCACAAAACTGTTCAGAAAGCTGATTTACTTCCTTGAATGATTATTGAGTTTCTGAAACAATTTTCCTCAAGTCAAATTGGCAAGAAAGAAAAAGACTCCAGCTCCATTAGCTGAAATTTTTCACCCTTTTGAAATAATTAAGGACCTGTCCTTAGTAATTTTGTTTAAAGATGAATGTTTTGAACTCAGTCCCTATACCAAATGTGTACATATCAGAGCCCTGCTGAGATTCTGAATAGACAGCAGAGAGGTATACATAGCTTAAACATACCAAAATGCCAATATATGTATTCAGCTTTGTAAATATGCATTTAAAAATACCTCGCCATATTTAGCCAGTCCTAAATATGTATTTACACAAGTCTACACACCGTTAAGTGTTTACCTGGGAGACAGGAAAGGTGTCTCCGGTAAATAATATGGGTTTTATAACCTTTCATGAAGGAATTTTTTGTTTGCTATGTAAAAAAATCAGCTCCTCTCAGTTATAATTTAATAAAATTTTTCTTTCCCTATAAATTTATGGCATAGCACTTGAGGTAAGGCACTGCAATGTTTTTAAAAAAGACAACTCTGGTGTTAGCTTTGGGTACAGAGTATCTGATTCATTTTGCTAAAGACTTCAGAGACTAGAGAACATGGATATGATTTCTGAAAACCAAAAAAATAAAAAATAATAATCTGTCAGATATATTTTGGGGCTATGGCTATCTAGTAATTACCTATTTGGTCACATTTTTTCAAAAAATCAGAACCTCTAGGAAAATGCAAATAATTTAAACTACTTTGCCCTAAATTTTTGCCTAAATTGTCTGAATTTTACACTTTGTATTACATGCATGGATATAGGCTGATCATTCTCAACTAATAGACAAATGTTTAAATCCAAGATTGAATAAATTCTCATAGAAAAGCAGCATTTCCCATCACACCAGGTCAAGGACAGAAAAATTTTAGCATGTACTCTAACTTGCAAATACATGGTGTTGAGCAATTTAGTTTCACTGACTCATGCTTCTGAATTTTTAAATTAGGATGTGTCCTACCCTAGAACTAATGAATAATGAACCCTCACTCAGACACAAAGTACTGAATATCAATAGAGAAAAATATACGTTTTTTAAAAAGACATGTATATTCTTTCTTTTTTCAAGATTGAAAGATACAAAGTAAAATAGGGCATGCTTAGAATTAAAAAGAGAGTTCATTATTGATAAGTTGTCACAACTGAATCACCGTCCCTTTTCCTATCTTTGTTCTTTCCTTAAATTCTTTGACTTTATAAACTATCTAAAATTAACCAAATCCCCCCATTACTTTCCAAAGCCACTTCAGGTCCCCAGAAATGGATATGGCTTGATTTGGAGTCCTTTAAAGTTTTTCAAGAGGAAGGATCTCTGAAGGGATCACTCTTGTAATCAGCTCACTTCCTTCTATAAGATAAACACGCAAGATTTGCAGCAGCTTATATCTGGAACCACTGAAGATTTTCCCATCATCAGTGAATGTAGAGACTCATAAAAAAAGAAAATCTCCTTATGTAAATTATATGATGACTTTAATAAATTTCAGCTTTACATATAAAGGCTCATTTTCTCTATGTCCTGTGTCATTCATGAATTTTCTCTTTCAGAATTTTTCTGTGCATGCATGCTTATGAACAGTGTGGCTGAGTTTGATTTGTGTTGAGGAAGTAGGAAATATGGGCATTTTTAGCAAAACCAGGTAAGGAAACAGTGTAGACTTTTTGCAGAACAGATAAATTATTTTTAAATGGCCCCAGATATTCTTGTTGTTGTTAGGTGCCGTCGAGTTGGTATCCAACTCATAGTGACCCTCACAGGATTTGCAATGGCTGACTGTTTCGGGATTGCCTTGGGAGTGGATTGCCAGGCCTGTCTCCCATTTTTGCGGTGCTGGGAATTGAACTCGGGACCTCAGAGACTGCAGCGAAATGCTCTACCAACTGAGCTAAATCCCAGCCCCCCAGATATTCTAGATCCACATAAAACGTCTGCTGAAATTTGTCAATACAAACAGATGCTAATATGACTTTTAGGGGATAGAGATTAGTTCAGTTGGTAGAGTACTGCTGTGCACTCTCTGAGGCCCTGGGTTTGATCCCTAGCCACATAAAATGAGAAAAGGACTTGGAAGCCCACTAATGAAACAATCCCGAAAAAAAATCAGCCATGGAAAACCCTAGAAATAGCAGAGAAGCACTGACATAATGCTGAGCATGGCACAGTGTCAGGGAGTGTTTCATTCTGTTGTACAAAAATACACCATGAGTTGGACTGGACTCGATAGCACCTAACCACAACAACAATAAGACTTTCTAGCTCTTTCCCAGTCTGGAGTTTAGCTCAGTGGTAGAGCAATGCTCTGCACTCTCGAAGGACCCCGGTTTGATCCCCAGCATCACACAAATGGGAGAAGGATGTGGCAATCCACTCCTGAAGTAATCCCAAGACAATCAGCCATTGAAAACCCTATAAGGCTTACTATGAGTACAGTACCTAATAACAACAACAGCAAAGCTCTTTCCTTAACAAAGCTTTGAAGAGATCAAATGTGTGTGTGTATCTGGTATGTATCTCTGTGTGTGTGTGCCCATGTGTGTATGTGTACAATATATAAAAGATATGAAAATGTTTACATCTTAAATTCAAATTCTAAATCTTTTCCTTCCATTTATTCGCAAAATATTGACAGAAGTACCATATTACAAAAGATTAAAACTGTTTTTTAAAAAGCAAAAATGTGGTTTATTTTACCTTAAATGTAATAAAAATTTAAATACAATGATATGCTTAATGAACATGTAACAGAGAGGATTGCAACTAGGCAACACATTCAAACCTGATCCAGAGAGTACTATCATATAGCTGCCTATTATGAATATCTAAAATTAATGCAACAAATAAATATCTGATTATATTTCCATACAAATGTTATACCTACTCTGCAGATTAAAAATGGAGCATAATTTACTATTTGTATATTCAATTCATACTCTTGAAAAATCATTATATATCAACTTGCGTTTTCTTTTTTTAAAAAAAAAGTAAATCCACTGTCATTCCAATAATACTACTTGGGTGCTTCAAAGGACATACATAACAAGTGACGGCCTCTGAGTATGTACCAACAAGATAGAACATTTTCAGCAACCTCTTCGGTTCTCACATACTGAAAGACATAGAAGTTTAGCAGAATATCACCTATGTACAGCAGATCCATCCGGTCATGGTGAATTGTGTCCTTGGGTAATGCAAAAACTGACATATGAGCAAGATCACTAACTCCAAAGAAGCACTGCCTTCCATTTCTCAATATCTCTCAGACATTTAGGGGACTACAACTATTTCTGTTCACTTACTTATAACCAGCTACTCCACATCTTATCCCCACTAAGACTCAGGTGCAACTGGGCCAGCTTAAGTGTCAAATACCTTGTGTTAAAAATCATCCTTCCGCTTTTTGTCTGTTTTCCTGGAAACAAATAGGTGCCTTTTGACTTTCTTCTTCAAGGATTCTTTCCTAAGGCTATGACAAGGTTTCAGAATTGCAGATTTTGACCAGTCCTGAGACCCACATTCATTGAGGAGAGACAATGGTATTCAGTGGGCTCAGGTAAAATCAAGTCATGACACTGAAGTGCAGATACCAAATGCAATTTTACATTGCCTAAAATTCCTTGTGGACACCCCCACTCTATCCTGCACTGGTTAAATCAATCCTGGACATTGTGCTTAAATTCTAATCTTACCTTGTAAGACTACACAGCATTCAGAGATAATAATACAGGGTCACGGGGGAAACAATTGTATACTATAGAGTGCAGAGGAAAGCACAGAAATTAGTTAGAACAAAATAGAGGAAATTTGGAACTCCATTCATATACATGAAAGACTCTCATCCAGAGGATAGGCTTATTCTGTAAAGAAGAACCATGGGAGACAGTCTGGGTGAATATGAAGAACTTTCTAGACTCCATGCTGCACTAAGAAGTTCTCAATTCTTTGAGAAGGAATGCACTGCCTCAAAAGAATCCAAGCTATATCCAAGGCCACATGACCCTTGACTGAGCAAAATGGCCTTTAAGCCTCTTTTCAATGCTGAATTTGTATGACTACACAAGTGACCCAGCTGAGGAGGTCCCATCCATCTTCATGAACAGTTTGAGGGAACTGTTGGACAGTCACCCCAGCTAAGAAATCCCTCACTGCTGTCATTTTTAGTCCCAGAATTTCTTTCAAGGAGGCTAAATTTTCTGTAGTGAATGCAGTCATCAAAGAAGCATGATTCTACATGATTTAAAATCTTGGATTTTCCATTTTATTAGTTGTAGACATCTGAAGAGCTTAATAAGGCTAAGATTCTATCATAAAACTGAGGATAGTTGTGAACATGAAATAATTTGTATATTCCTCATAGTAGATGCTTATTGGTGCAGGTGGTTAGGGACATGGTACATACATATTCTAGCCTAAAAAGCCCACTCCAAGGCATCATAGCAAGCATAGTTACAGTTTGGTAAATTTTATTTGCAGTGAGATATGGTGATATATGTCACCTACTTGATTCTAAAAAGACTCCCCTTTCCATCATGAGCTCACACATTTCTGTTATCCTGGAAAAGAAAAAAGATCCTACCATGGAAATTGCCTACATATATAAAACATAGTAATCAAAATAAAAATCAGTAATAAACCTAATCAGAACTTATATCAAATAAACAGAGGAAGGACAAGGGAAATTATTCTTTACCAGCAAAACAAATCCTCAGCATAATTCATTCTTAAGTTCAAGATTATTCCAAAAATGTAGAGTCCATCTGATTATTATGATTTCTCCACCTTTTTTAAATCAAAGCACCAAAGTATGAAAGCATTAGTGACAAGGACAATGGGAATCACTTGAATCTTTTTTTTTCTTTTTTGCTAAAGAGATACTTGTCATTTTGGCGTATGAATCTTAAATTCTAAAACTAAAAGTTCTCAGTTTTCAACCAGAAGGATGATTATCTTACATATAAATAATTAATGGGTTGGAGTCAATTAAGCTACTGAGTTTATTAACCAGGTATATTGAATAGTGTAACTCCCTATTACAATTATTATGTATACAGTAATTCTACATTTATTCTACTCTCAGATACTAAGCCTATATTTAGTATAGTATACTATTGAAATTGGAATCAAAGATCTTTGATCTTGTCAGTCTTCATCATATATATGGGGTATCTCTGGTATGAATTTGGATCTTTACCACCTCTTTAAGTGCACTATGGGAAGTCCTGAGTTTTTTCTAGTTTTTAGGAATATGCAATATGTACTGAACTAATAGTATTAGTTAAGATTCCTACTAAAATGGTTCTGTACGCCCAAGAGAAAAGGATTAGATTTAATGCAAACATTTACTCCTAACTTAAATTCCTAACTTTAAATACACAGCAGAATTGAGCAACACTTTCAACTGGTTGAATTTCTTTTGGCAAGCTGGTTATGACACAACTTCATGCAGCATCCAAAAATGTTTCATTTTCAACTTGTGAGTAGTTGGCAGTTACAGTGCATGTTCCAGGAATACAATCCTATCACTCTAGCACAAGTGACCAGGTATTCAGAAGAAGAGGCAAACTATCCAAAGGCTTTGGGATAGCCCCTGGCTTCCTGTCTTGCCTTAATATGGCAGCAATTTCCCTGCACATAAACCTGAATGCTTCACCTTAACACATAAGTGTCTGCCTTGCCTCCTGCATTCAAACCTCAAAACAAGTAGGATCCAGTGAGTATTAAGAAGAAAGCAATGACCTGACAACACAACAATTCGGGGATCATGAGTAGTGGCCACTATCAAACTCCTGGCAAGAGTTTCTCACTGCATCCAATTTAAAGTGGGTGTAGTAAAATTCCTTTGTCAAGAATCCTGGCGGAACATTGGCAATTCTGTACCTATTCTCCCCTTGGTAGTTACAACCACAGGACAGCAAGAAATTCATGCTTTGTCAGTAAAGGAAGTTAGAACTAGTGTTTTTCAAAACTTAAACAAGATAAATAACTTGGCCTGATCCTAACGTTACCTGATAACATAACATAATCTTAAAAAAATAAAAATGAAAGAGTTGAGGTAAGTTGTGAATCTTACAAAATGAGAACTATGGTTAGATAACAGATTTTTCTTGTCAAGAATGATTTTAAAACATGATAAGAACCATAAGCAGAGGAAATTAAATGTAAAGTCAAACACTTGAAATGTTTCAGTTCACAATTCAAGGACCAAGGGTAGGTATAAACTCTCACAATAATTCAGAGTGTATGTTTGTGACCAGTGAAAAAAAGTTCTTTTCTACATTATTACAGAGTCCAGCAAATACCAAGCACCAAACTAGGTGCTAAACAACCACAAATATAAACAAACTCAGCCCTCACAAAAATCTATGCACAGATCATGAGTTTCAATCCTCTGGGTAGTAGAGGGAAAGTGTTAAAAACTATAGAAATTTGACTAAAGGCATTAAAAAGAAAAATAAATACTACAGAAAATATTCAAAATGTTCTTCCAGCTTCTAAGTGTGACTGGGTCTTTCCTCTGTCTCCCCATTGGATTGCTTCACTGGTCAGAGACACGGCCTCATTTTCTTACAAGGTCAGGGTCATTGTTACCTTTCTGTTCTCTACCTAGCTTTTAAACTATTGACCTATTGAAGTTTATGGTCCTAGAAGAGGTTCAAGTTCAAGATAACATAAAGCCAGCACTTCTCATCTAAGGATTCCATTAGGGTTTGTTTCACTGAGCTATTGTGATTTCCCGAAAAAACCCAGAGAACACCTTTGCGATGGCCACCATTACCCTCAAGAAGCATAGACCATCCTGGGAACACAGTGAAAAACAGGGAAAAGCTTCTGTTCTCTGAGTTCCTGGTACCATGGTGTCAAGCCATTTCATTATTTATTATCTAATTCATTCTCAAATTATTATATTTGATTTGAAAAACCCAATGCTTATTAGATCAAAAACCTTGAAATGCTTCACCCAATACATGGCAAAGACATAAAGTATATGTGATTCATAGGGCAACAAAAATATAGTACAAAAATGTGTAAAAATTTCCCCTAATTTCCCCAAGACTTTAAAAAGGAAGATGAACCTGTCAATGGGGCTGAAATTGGCCCACTCAACCAGGCTCAATGTTTATAAATGAGGAAGAGCCAAACCAGTAATAATATTGTGGCATTGATTTTTCATGGTTTCAGCCACACCCACCTCATCACTTTTTCTCCTAATATGTGTTCAATCCTTTTTGATGGCCTGGCTCAGAGCTTAGAAATGGTGCCAAACCATATCCCTTTGGTTCAACTCAAGCTTGGCTGGACTTTCAGTGACTTGCATATATTAAAGACCATTTTCACAAAAGGCTTAATATAATAATAAAGCTACCTGCCTAACAAGTAATAAGGATCAATGTTTTTTGACACTTTCTATGAACCAGTCACTATGTTTAGGGCTCTACACTCGGTATGCCACTTAATCCTCACAATAGCACTGAGGTACGTAGCATTAGTTCCGTTTTGCAGATGTTAGTTGAGACAGGGAAGGGAGAATCTTCCTAAGATCACAGAAGTATCAAACAGTGGCCCTTATTTCTGTCAACTACCTCAAATGGATCCAGGTACAGGGGTCATTTTGCCATTACTTGAGCCCTGAAAAGAGGATTGCCACTTTTGGAAATTGAGAAAACTTCGCATTGCTGCAACATGCCAAGACTGGCCAGTATTTCCTGAGGAATGTGAGTAGGAAATAGATTGTTCAGCCTAAGATGGAGATGCCTAATGTTCACAAACATGCAGCTGATTTCTGACTCTTCACCCTCTGCCACCACCACTTCAAACAGCAGCAAGAAAAAATTATATGTGGTTGTACATACATACAGTAGATTATTATTTGATTTACAATTTTTAAAATTCTTTTTTAATGTAGTCAGGATAATCTGATGTCCCTTCTATGGAAATATTGGAAGAGAGGTTGTACAAAGTGTGAGCTACCTCAGGTCAAGCCCCAAATAGCGTTGGTACTCTCATCCCTGAATTTCAAAGCCAACCCCATTCTTCCTGCTGCTGCTACTGTGGTGACTCCGCAGTGGTCAAAGGCCAAGCAGCCTGGGTGGTCCCCCATACCCAAGCATTCTCTGAGCCAGGGAGTAACCGCATACCCTCCTATGGGGTGGGACAGACAGAGGAAAAAAAGATAGAGCTGATGAATGCAACCTGGCTTACCTAAACTCTCCTTTGGGGAAAGTCAACTATATACAAACTGACTATGCTTACACAAGGCGAAGCTTTGCAACAGTACTGCACTGTCGGGTGCTGCCTAGGGTTTTTCCTGCCTTATTACAGCACAGCAACATGGGAGGCCATGTGGCATCTCATGGGTGGCGGGAAGATCATAAAAACGGAAGCATAGAGACCCAAGTGCTAGTTCTAGCTCTGCCACTCACAATTCCTAGCCTTTTATGCCAATTTTTATTCCTCAATTTATATTTTTGTGGGCATTAGGCACTGGGATTTATTTGTTTATTCCCTGAAGATGGGACAGGTATAAAGTATGCCTTCCAAATCTCCTCAGCCTCTGACTCTGTTAGAAAGCACTGACTTCCTACAAGGAAGTTTCAGTCCTCAAAAGTTTTTAGCCCAATCATATTCTCCAGAGCAGACAGTTCTCAGTGAGTGCCTGCATCATCCTGTAAATACCTCTCTGTGGAATTAGGAAAGATCTTTCAACTGAAAATAACTTTCCAGTTGAATCAGGAACTGCCCACTAACATCATCCCAGATATGCACTGATAAATTTGCTTTCTCCAACATGTACAGAGGCTTTAATCTGAGGTATATTACCCAAAAAGGCCAGGTAGAGACGGCTTAATACAGCTCTAGGAGAAGTTTCTTTTCTTTATGAAACCAACAAAGGAACTAGTTCCAGTATCTGAAAGAATACGAAGCATTCCTCAACAACAATAACAACAACAAAAGCCTGTGGATCTTTGGATGTTCTAAGACCATGGTCCAAAGGGAGGGGAGAACAGTTTTTTTCTTTGAAAATATACAATGCATTTGGCAACTCTGTCCAACAGACACAAGGAGCAGATTCCATGATCACACTTTGTTAAGTCTAATTTTCTGTTCCTGGTTTCCTTTGTTGTGAATTCTGAGATGCTTTGTGCCCTTCCATCCTTTAGAACTGTTGAATCTCTTCCACAAATCTGCAAAAACAAATAGGCCATTTCCAGACTACCAGTCAGCAGCACTATATCCTGTGTTAGGGCTGATGATGGTCAAAGAGAGCAGGTGGTCCTCCAGACACCTCTGGAAGCATGCCCCCTCCTCTCATTAGAAGCATATAGCATTCAATTGCATCCAAAGCTTGTTTGGCCTTGACGTCTACTGAGTTGAAATGGTTACAACATTTTTCCCCTGAATCTACAGATTATGTTTTCCCTCTGACATTTTTTTCTTTAAAAAATTTTTGCTATACAAAAGAATAAACCCTTGGGGGGAAACTGCATTGGCTTTAGTCATGAATCCCAGGTGTATCCTAATTAGCTTTAGAACGTGTGTGTGTGTGTGTGTGTGTGTGTGTGTGTGTGTGTGTGTGTGTGTAATTTCAAGTTGAAGACAGCTAAAGCAACTAGCAGCCACAGTTTGAGCTAATTAATTTTTCTGGCTATATCTAGTGACTAGAAACTAGTCTTGAAGATGCTGTGATGATATTGCTACCCAGGATGGTAACTGTAACTGTTCTTTTATTTTCTTAAAGATTAATCATCTTTGTAATGATTAATAACCTGAAATTATTTTTAGTTCTAATTCTTATTTGTTCTTTCCCTCGTCCACTTATGTATCTTCATTGACTCCCAGCAAAACCTTCCAATTAAAATCCATTAAAAAATAATATCAGCACTTTCTCTACTTCCAAAACTGGCAAACATATACTGATTGGGACAAGTATAGGAAATAATGCCTCTTTTGCATCCCGAATTTGTCATTCTCAGAAGTTAAGGCAAACTAAACATGAGCAAACAAAGGGAAAAGTATTAACAAACCCAACTGTTTCAGAGAACTCTGAGAATCTTAAGGTGTTCTCTCCCTGTCTTCCTCACCTCCCTAATGGAATGCTATGTCCACTCAGACTAGTCTCTTCATAGCTGATTTTCAGTACAAAGAAAACCATGCCTATGGCTATAGGAGCTGTTTGGTTCCAGGGGAGACCAGCAATAGATGCTTTAATCATACACAGCTGTCCATCCTTCTGGAACAGCCCTGTGACAACCAACAAGTGGGCCTGGAAAGATTGCAACAAAAATCCATTCAATCCTACTGACTTCTCTCCCACCACCCTTAAGAGAAGATTCCCTCACCTAACACCACCACCAACAACAACAATGTTTTTCTTAGCTTACAGTTCATGTGGCCTGAGAAGGCTACCTAGAAGACTTAGACAAGAAATAAAAGTCTCTTATCTTATACTGAAGAAAAAGAATATTGACTCAGAAATCATTTCTCTGCCATTAACTTGTTTTGTGGCATTGGAGAAAAAAGTCTCTTCACATGAATTTAAGCCAGAGGATTTCTAAGATGTCTTCCATCTATCAAGGTTCTGTGAAGGGACATGGTCTCCTATTTGCCCCTCTGAAGACCAGTTGCTAACTGCTGTGCAGATTTAAGGTGGAGGGATCAGCCTCAAGAAAACTCAGATTTATACTTCAAAGACATGAAGTGGACTTTCAAAGATATGTGTTTGACATCCTTTTCTGAAAACAAAAGATTTCCCTCCAATAATGACCACATGGAAAATATCCCTTTTCAGGTACATTAATTACTAGTCAGAAGGTTGATATTCTCTGGTGCAGCAATAAAGCAACTCTGAAAATTAAACTGAAGTGAATATATATGACTACAACAATAGAAACACCAAATGAACATTTTAGTCCTTATTTTGTGCCAGACACTGAGCTAGGGATTTCTGCATGTGTTATCTCAGCTTAGCATTATACACATGCTCTGTCCTCTCATTCTGTTCTCCAATTATCCCCCCAAGCTGGCCTACCATCTGCTCACCTCCTGCAGAGACAACCAGCCCTTGTCCACCCTAAAGACTCCCACAACCTTCATCTCAATGCATTACAGTACTTCCTGGCCAGAAGGAAAGAATTCTCAATGTGTAACTGTTTTTTCCTGGTACACTTCCTTCAAGTCTCCAGGAGTATTTCATGTACAGAAGAAAGGACACTCTAGTTATCTATATCAATATCTGTAAAAGCCTTTAGGATATAATAATCATGGTCTTCAGCACTAGTACATTTTAAAAGATACTTCTCTATGCCAAACGAAGTGGGCAAACTCTTAGGCGGGGATTTTTAGACCTATTCTTTGGCTGCAAAGTACTTTAAAGTGGAAAAGTCCACAATCATTAAGCCAAAAGCAAGGGAAAAGGAATTCTCAAACATATACTTCTAATTAACTCTAAGTCTAATCAGCACCAACATCATCACTACATCGTAAAGTTGCTAACCAATGATTTGAATTTTGGCAGCCTGCTAATTTTAATTTTATAATCATTGATTCTATTTCCCCCCACCCCTGAATTCAATTGAAGCTAAAATTAGCACTTTTTTTTTTTTTTTATTTTAACCTTTGTGTCAACTCTTCCTGCTACTGGATATTTTATTACAACAAATAGCACTATCCTTGACCAAGGTCTAAAAAGAAGTCAGAAGAGTTCTGGGAATAAGGGTCCCGCCTCTCATCTTGTTTCAAACACTTCCCGTCTCCCTTCTGGGACATGGAACAGCCATTGACTTACTTCTAAGGAAATTCACTTGAGACTCAATTAAAACCACTAGGCACAGAGGAGAAGAGGCATGACCTTACCTTTTCCAAGTAATATCTGTTTCTAGGCTCAGTCCTACACAGAAAGAGTATAGTGGGCATGTGGTATGAGACAAAACTGGGAAGCCCAACCCAACACTTATTTGACAATTGCTGGATGCCCTCAAGTTTGCCTCAGAAGAGTAAATGACTAAAGATTAAAACTGGAAGGATCTCTCTTACCAAAGGGAGTGGTCCTCCCTTCCAGTCTTTCCCCAATTCACTCTGACGTCTTAGTCATTACCACTGAGCAAATATAGTTTAGGAAATCAAAGTAGAAGAATGGGGAGTATGAACTATACCTCAGTTAAGATACCTGAGATCATTCCATCATACAGTTTCTCATGCTTTCTGTTTACTGTGTTCTTATTTAAAATAGTCTACATATTCTATTCCTTCTCCCTTTTTTTTTTTCCTCTGTTACAGCCTATCCCAGAAGGTCTTGAGCTCCTTTCCTTTATTTTTCTCAAACCTACCATGTTGCAGCCTCCAAATACTCTCTTCTGGTCTTTATTGTGCTAATACACTCCATTCCCATTATTTCACATCTATACTGATAGAATATCCAGCCAGTCTCTGAGCATCCTTTGCTCACTTATGACAAACCAAACAATCACATTTCCTCATATTATTATCCTGACATTTATCACTTTCCTTCAAGTTTTCATGTTGCTCACTGAAATTCTAAAAGTAGTAACCAAATCAGTCTGAAGGTGAAAAAAGTTAAAAGCTTCTCACAGTAGAACACTGTATTTGTGGTGCTTAAGAAAAAAGGTCTGATGGCTGGGGATACACAGGTAGAAATCCCAGGTCTGCCCTGTACCACTTGTGTGTCCGTAGCACATTATGTAAGCTCTCTGTGCCTCATTTTTTCCCATCTGCAAATTGAAGATATGACAGTCACAACCTCACAGGGTGATTGTGAAGATTAAGACAGCTCCTGTGTATAAATCCTCAGCATGAGGCCTGGAACACAATATCTTGAGACAGGATTTCACTAAGTTACGCAAGCTACCTCTGGCCTCATAAACTTCGATCCTCTTGTCTCTGCCTCCTGAGTCACTGAGATCGCAGGTGTGTGCCACCATACTGGCCCGAAATAGATGAATGAATAGATGAATGGTAGATACTAAACAAAAGCATACAGAATTATTTAAACTAAAAGTTACACCCTCAGCCCCAATTAAACCTTGAGGATTTTCATCCTGTTACCTTTCCAATTTTAGGAATATTTTACTCTAGAGTCATAAGGAACAGTGAAGGAGAGAGAGAGAGAGAGAGAGAGAGAGAGAGAGAGAGAGAGAGAGAATTTTCTTTTACTCATTTGCTTCCATGTATGAACTCAATAATAACTGTCTGCATTCACAGATATCATCAGTAAACATGAAAAATAGGAAGAAGCAAAAATACAATTCTTGCCTTCTGAAATTTACCTGAAAGAGGGGACACACACTCGGCAAGAAAATAATACCCACATGAGAGCCTGCTGTCAATTCTGTATTACTCACTGATTAAGAGGGTAGCACTGACAGTTCTTTGAGAGTTGAGACAACTCCTGCCTGACATGGCCTAGGAAGGATTCAGAGAGCAAGGAGACAAAAAGCTCAGCTTTGACACATGAGTCTATCAGAAAAGGGAAGCAGGGTAAACACCAGAAGGGGAACTACAGAAACAGTGGCCCAGAGTCTGGACAGAAGAGAGCATACTCAGCAGATGGGTTCAGAATCACGCTAGAACAAAGCAGGAAGGTTCTGTGCCTACACCAAAATACACAGTGGGATCAGCTTACATTGTGTTCACTGGCAATGGGCTTTGACTCTGAATTTCTTATTGTAGTCCAGTGTGAGACAAGAGCTTCATCTGGAAAACTATCTCCTGACAATTAATCGTTTTTCAATAGAAATCATGTCAAGGTTCCGGGGCCACTGGCTTTTAGGAAACCAAATATGATTGAGTGTTAATGTCTGTCATGAAGAAGGAGAAATAGGTGGACTACATGTTTTCTCTTTGCCACCCAGGCAGCATAAACAATGAGGTCAAGGAGGGCGATTTTAGTCAAAGAGTGACATGATAAAAGGGATGTTTTTAAATGATGTATTTGGCAACAGATCACAGAATGGGCTGCTGAAAGAGAATAAGAGACAAATAAATAAATAAACAAACAAACAAACAAACAAACCACTTTGGAGACTTTTGCCAGACCCAGGACAGCACTCAAGCAAACATGAAAGAAGGAATAATTTTTAAATTTAAAAGATTGTAAGAACAAATCAATACGCACATAACTTCTAAAAGATCTTTAAACTGAGTTAAGCTATTTTGCTTCTTGAGAAGGGTAATATATTGGCTAGTTCTTACTTTAGTAAAGATTAGCTGATTTCATTCATATTACCAAGCATTATCACTTAGTAGAGAGCAAGGTAAGAAAGCATTTGAAGTAGAGGACAGGTAAGCTCTGACAGATGACAGATAGGGGGCAATTTGGAACAACTGGAAGAATTTAGTATTTTGGTTAAAATGGTAAAAGATTCACCACAGTAAAGAAGGGGCCACCAAGAGGGTGTTAATGACCATAGCCAGAGGTAGTAGAAGAGACTGAATGTCAGTCTTTCCCTCATTATGCGTTGAACAGCAGCTCTGGCCCTGACTATCTCACTTAACTCTTGTCTTTCTATCTCATGATAATGTGTACCAAGAGCCACTCTGGCAGTTACACCACAAGTAAAGACAGAGCCAAAGCCTGATCTAGTTCCAAGGACAAGTAATTCAAAATGCCCCCTGGAGTACAGAGCAGAGGGAGAGAATACTGTGCTATAACCATTGTCACTGCAAACTTTATTCATTAATTAATTTATTGAGGAGCCACTAGATATAAAGCCCTGAACTAAAACATGATTCAAAATTATAAGAATGGTTCATCCTCCAAAAGCAAATACTTCACTTAAGAGAGAAGACATACAGTTTATCAAAATCAAGGAAGAGTAAAAAGTGACACTGGCCATGGTTTGTATCTAGCCAGAAATAACCTCTATGGGCTGCTTCTTGGAATGTGATCGGTAAAATATTACAAGGGAAGTATACTTCAGGGGACAGGAATAACCACTCATGCAGTGCTGAATCACAGTGATTTCCCACAGCCAGACAAATGTGAGGCAAAGGGGAAGAATAAGTGAGGAGTAGCTGTTTGGAGAAGGGCTGGCCCTGACTGGGGCACCCTCCTTACTACACAAATGTGTTGATTATGTGTCTCCAACCCGGCTGGGGAAAAGATGGTTGAAGCATGTTCTTAGACAATGGCCTGATTGAGAAGTCACTTCCTGCCACTTTCCATGCCCCTGAGGGGGAATCCCATCCTGGCTCCCAATACACAGTGATGGCTATGTTGAAGCCAGGCTTCTGAATAAATGCCTGCTTGCCAGAGTCATAGGCCCCTACTTCAGGGTTGAAAGATGGACTGAAGATAACTATTCATACGTAAATATCCACTCAGAAATAATGCAATCGGTACAAGTTTTCAATTCACAACCATTGCAAAGTAGTTGTCAGTATTTTCCTATACTTCATTTACTCTACGATTTTTCATTTCATCTGAGAAACAGAAATTCTTCTCTCCCAAATGAGCAACATTTGAACTCAACCCTGACCCTCACATGATAAAAATCTGTGCTGTTGAAAAGGAACATAAAGTGTTTTGTTGTTTTGTTCTGTCCCTTCCCCTGAAAGCCATCCAAGGGCAGAATACAGTTGCCTGTGTTCACAATGAAGACGACATAGAAAGAGCATGGTATTTTAGACAGAACTTTCAGAAAAATCCATATAAGGGCAAAAAGAAACATTTGATGCTGAATTCTTTCCTAATTTAAGACATTTTGAGTCCAGTTTTTATTTAAAAAAAAAAAAAAGGAATAAAAAGAATTCCAGGGCAAAATCCTCCTGGGATTTCTTGTGTGAGCTGAATGTAGTGATGAGCAGACATTGTCCAAATCACTGAAGGAACCACAGACAAACCAAATGCCACTTCTGTATGCCTGGCCTGCACCAGCCTGCACAAAATCACATACCTTCCCCAACTCTCATTTCTCATCCCCTGATCTGAGCATAATTCAATTCTGTAGCATTTTAAACATATTGAGGTGTTATTTTGAAACTCTCAAGTTACTTCCCTGGAACATTGCATAATCTAATGCAATGTTTACAAAGCAGAGGATCTACAGCAGACTCACCTGGAGTTTTATTAAAATGCAGAGTCCTCAGTCATTGAGTAAAATTACCAAATGTTCAGTGTATCTGGAAGAGAGCTAAGTATCTTCACTGTCAGAGAGATACTCCTGTGATCGAGATCCACTAGGTAAGGAATTCTGAACTTTGAACTCTAAACTTAATTCCACCACTGAATACTCATTATAGAATTTGAGCGAGTCATTTAGCTTCTGCAACTCAGCTTCTCCAACTGTAATACAGGATTATTGTGAGGTAATATGTGGGTAAGTACTCATACTTACTTAAAGAATTCATGTATTCCCTTATGAATTCCCTAGTTAGATGATAAATTTTCCATTCCATGAATTTATTATATTTTTCTACTAGAAATGTCATATTTGTAGCTAGATTTTAATAAATAAATGATTAATATACTATACAGCACAAGAGTTAGAAGCACTCTCTCTCTTAGACTTATAGGAATTCAATTAGCAACCAGGAGTCCAGAGTTGAATTTACCTTAGTGAATTTAATATTGTCCAGACTCTTAACAGGATTCACAGTTGAATCAACAATCAAAGTTGATTAAACTTAAATTGTTGTTTGCTAACAAAGCTTATAAAGTAGACATGTAAGCCTTCCTTGTTAATTTATAGAATTTTCCAGGAAAGAAAATAATTCAAGTAGCAAATAAGTCATTTTAACCATCCAATCCAGGATTAGAGTAATGTGATTTTTTTTTAATTCTAAAATTTTTTTATGGAGAACAGTCTTAATTGATTTGAGCTGCTATAACAAAACACCCATAGACTGACTAGCTTAAACAACAGAAATTTACTCTTTAGTCCTGGAGGCTAGAAAGTCAGGGATCAAGCTGGGAACTACCTTCATTCCTCAAAAGGGACCATTTTCTGGTTTGACTTCTTGCTATGACCTAACATAGCAAGAGAGAAGGCTCTGTTCCTTCCTCCTTGTCCCCTTATTATTAATTATTTTTTAATTTTTCTTTTATTTTGAGAGCGAGTCTTATTAAGTTACACAGGCTGCCTCTGGCCCTGAACTTGTGCTCCTCTTGCCTCAATCTCCTGAGTCCCTGGGATTACAGGCAGGTGCCAAGGTCCCCTGCTTCCTTCCTCTTCTTATAAGAGGACTATTCCCATCAGAGAAACTTATCATCATAACCACATCTAAACTACTTACCTTTAAATATACCACCTCCAAATACCATTGCATTGGGTATCAGGGATTCAATGTATGAATTAGGAAGGGGAGGACTCCAAACAGTGCATAGCAAAGAGGTTATTTTAATGTTTTCTCATGCCAATACTTTGAGAAGTATATAACATACCTATTTTACAAACAAATAAATTGAATCACAAAGAAGTTAAATGGCTTGCTCTCATAACCTGATTTGCCTGCCTCCATAAGAGAGAAAGACCAAAAAGCTGGCTGTGGTGGCGCATGCCTGTAATCCCAGCGGCTCAGGAGGCAGAGAGAGAAAGACCAGTTGTGGAGTGGAGCTGATCTCATGGGCCTGCCAGAGCACCCATAGAATGTTGACACTGTCAACAGACAGTCACTGGGAGCCTTACTTCTGCTCTATTCCACTGCTGACCAGCTCCCTTCCTCTGACAATATATTCATTCCTAAATGTGGTAGGCGCTGGGATTTAGCTCAGTTGGTAGAGCGCTGCTCTGTAGTCTCTGAGGTCCCAAGTTGGATTCCCAGCACAGCAAAAATGGGAGAAGGATGTGGCAACCCACTCCCAAGGCAATCCCGAAACAATCTGCCATTGAAAACCCTATGAGGGTCGCTATGAGTCCGATACCAACTCGACGGCACCTAACAACAACAACAACAAATGTGGTAAGTCTTCATTCAGATTTTGGTTAGTTTTATAGGCTCTGGAGTCATTTTGTCTTGGGCAGTCAATGTTTTCTCAAGTTTATGTCACGTGATGAAAGGATGAATGCTTTTTATTGTGAGTAGTTATATTCTTACATTCATGGATATTAGGGAAAATATATAAGTAGCATATCAAGTCCTAATTTCAAAACTAATAGGATGGTAAGTAATTTAAATAATTTTAAATGGTGAGTTGATACAAAGTTAATTTAATGAAAGGCACCTTTTCAATACCTAAATTGTTAGTTAATGTCTTTCATTAAATATGTTTTAGAAAATGATTTTTGGCCCTCATATTTATTAAGCTATGGTACCATAGGTAATCATTCCACATTTACAGCTTCAGTTTCCATACCCATAAATTGGAAATATTGGTATCTACCTCACAGGATTTCTGAAAATTAACAATAATGTATGTAAAATGACTAAATACCAGAGTATATCACTCATGTTAATAGTAAGGGGAGCTATTAATATTATCTTTATATTTAGCAATATTAAGAATCACATAATCAACACTTAAAAATCAAATAAAATCCTATATATATTGTTATCTCAAAAGGAGATACTTTGAGACACACCCTAAGGGACTTGAAAATATAAACATAAATACTATTGTCTCAAAGTCAAACTACAAAATTAGCTCACAGCAAAACAGTGGAATATGCAGAGTCAATCTGAAGCCATCTTTTCCAAACTTCCATTATTTGCAAAATTTACACTTAAAATTCTTATGTTCTAATTAGGCTAATTTGATCTTTGTTAGCACAGCTAGAGATTGCCAAGTAACACCATTACAATGTTAAAAAAAACTTCACTTTAAAAATTATTTTCAATGAATGAGTAATTCTGAATCATTCAATTTTATCTGATCATTTATAAGAACTATATAACAGATAACTTCAGTTCTGGAATTCAAATGCATCCATTTGACTGCACTGTAATATGTATACTTGATATGCAATAAATCACTAAAGATTTTTCATGGGCTTGATAAAACTGCTTAAACATCTTTGCATCACAAAGATCTCAAACTGAGAACATATACATACCTACCCAAAACAGCAGAGTCACAAAAGATGTCCTTTATTTATAAAAAAGAAGAAGAAATAGGAGCTCTCTTTGAGTTGCTTTGTCTACTCATCTTGTCTTAAACATTCTTACTAGAAACTTCAGAATAATTTTTGGCCCAGACAAAACTAGAGGCAGATTTAGCAACAAAAGCACGTCTATTTAAAAACTGTCCCTTACTTAGCTTGTGTTAATATGATGGAGCATACCCAAAGAATAAATAAAATCATCACAAGAAATGACTGCAAAACACAAGCACTCTGGATAATTCAGCAAAAGACTTTTAGCCGGTTCAAACAATTTGGTTTTGATTTCATACATCACCAAAATGAGACATTAAAGAAGACTGTACACAGGGCAATTTTTTGTTGTTCATCCATGTTTTCGCTTGAGTTTAAAAAAGAAGAAAAAAATGGAAAACTGTAGCATTTTTTTCATTGAATGGATTTTTTTAAATGAGTAGCAATTAAAATCAGACTTTTCAAGCAAGAAAAATACATCTGGGTAAAGCACTTATATTAAAAAATTTTAACAGAATGTGGATTAAATTATTAGTTTTTAAACCACCCTGTAAAAAAAGGCATTGACTCTGTATGCAAAAACAAGTAGATCCAAAGGAGAAAAACATTTTGACAGTAGTAAAATTAAAAGCTAAATTAAAAGTTGTATAAATTATTTTCAAATGTAATAATCCGAGGGAAATTCTGATTGTAATGTCTTCCCAGCTGAAATTGATTTTTTTCCTAGTATTTTCTTTTAACTGATTATTTCTAGCTTATTATTATTAACTGGCAATCTTGAAATCTGCAATTTAATCCTCCAATAGATTTTGGGTAGGATATGGCATGAGTATCTAGTCTCTTGACCAAGATTCTTTTATCCAGAAAATTGTTCTTTTCACTTCTTCTAAGAGAGAAAAGGGCTGGGATTTAGCTCAGTTGGTAGAGCGCTGTGCTGCAGTCTCTGAGGTCCTGAGTTCAATTCCCAGCACCACAAAATGGGAGAAGGACATGGCAATCCACTCCCAAGGCAATCCCAAAACAATCTGCCATTGAAAACCCTATGAGGCTCACTATGAGTCGGATACCGACTCGACAGCACCTAACAACAACAAGAGAGAAAAGGCAAATCTAGATATATGGAAGGTGTTTTGTTGTGTGAGCTGTTATAAAATTTGACAGATGCTAAAAGATCTGAATCTTAGGGACCACAGCTAAAGTTATAAGACATATTTTTCAAGAAAAAGTACTGATAGTAATATATTAATATTATTGTATGTTGTGATAAGATGAGTTTGCTTCTACAAAGTGAATGCTTTGCTGAAAAAATGGCCCAACATATGTTGTTTTTGAAAGGAAGAATTATTCTATGAGATTTAAATTAAACATTTCTATTTTGAAATGTGCACTACCTATTGAATTTATCAAGCCAGTAAGAATAATTATTAGGCCTTGCTAATATAACATATTAGTATATTGTGGATTGAGGGACCAGGTTGATTCTACAAAAAATAAGTAACTTTGTATGAAAATCTATGAGGGCCAATTTCTCCCTGAATTTCCACAAATGATTCTTTAACCACTGGCTAGTACCATTAAAAAGCTAGCAACCTGGAGCCTTCACACAAACTCTTTCTTCTGCTTATAGGATGCTTCCTCTTATTCTTTTCTGAGGGAAAATGTTTTGTTTTTCTTTTTGTCTCTTTAAAAGTCATCCCTTCTCTGAAGCTTTTCACCCATCCACTCTTTCCTTTTGTCCAACCTCCACTGTAGCAGAACTAATAAATTCATCATGTATTCCTCTGTGTTTCTACAGCATTGTGTAAATGCCTATACCATAGCACTTATCATGTTGTATTATAATTAGTTCGTGCACCTGGGTCTATTCCCACCACACTCCTGGAGACTTTTGAAAATGAGGACAATATGCAATTTATTCAGTGTTTTGTTTATAATAGTTACTAGGAAAATGTTCATCAGAAATAAATGAGTAAACTCCTCTTAGAAGTTTGCTCATATATTCACTTATCTGTACCTCATTTATTCACTCAGTCATACAATTCAACAGCTAGTATCATTCAGTATTTATTTTTCTTACTGAAAGTAGCTTCCCAAATCTCTTTCTGAAAGGTAAAATGTGGCTACTTGGAGGTCATTTGAAATCTTTCAAATGCATGATACCATGTAGTAGACAAAAGCAGAAGAAAGAAAATTCTCCTGCTTAAAAATTTTGCTTATGGCTGTCTTGATACTAAACATGTACCTTGGGCTTGATGAAACTTGTTGAATGATGGATTGATTATACCCAAAGTTCACGTGTTTTCAGTCAAAGATAGTAACTTAATAATTTGCTAAAAATTTCATAATCTTCTACACAAACTTTCTTATAAAATTAAGTTTCATCTGGACAGATAAATTCTTGTTGTTAAGTGCTGTTGAGTTGGGTCTGACTCATAGCAATACTCGTAAGGTTTTCAATGGCTGATAGTTTGGGAATTGCTTTGGGGTCCATTGTTTTGTCCTTCTCCCATTTTTGCAGTGCCAAGGATCAAACTCAGGGCCTCAGAGAGTGCAGAGTAGCACTCTACCAACTGATCTAAAACCTCAGCCCTGAGAGATAATTATCTACACAAAATTGTTGTCATTCACTAAAATCTTTCATATTTATTGTATTCATATTTTTATTTTAAAAATACACATCTATCAATTATTATATGTTATTGACTCATAGCAACCCTATGAAAGACATAATGAAACAGTTCCCAACACTGCCATGCACACAATCATTTTTAAAGTTTGAGCCCATTGTTGCAGCCACTATGTTTCTTCTCATTTTGAGTTATACCACATCAGCAAATGGAGGTCCCTCAGGCTTTACTCCATTCCCATCATTAAGGTCTACTCTACTTTGAGGAGGCAACTCTTCTCCAGTTGTCTCTGGAATGCCTTTCAGCTTGTGGGGGAGGGGCTCATTTTCTAACAGTATATTTAACAGTGCTTCTCTGCTATTCATTAGGTTTTCAATGGCTAATTGTTTCAGGAATGGACTGCTAGGCCCTTCTCCCTAGTCTGTCTTAGTCTGGAAGATCAATTGAAACCTGTCCACCATGGGTGACCTTACTGGTATCTGAAATACCAGTGGTATAGCCTTCAGTATCACAGCAACACACAAGCCCCCACAGTATGATAAGCTGACAGACACCTGGGGGATCAATTATTATATTGTTTCTGTCAATTATTATAGTTGTATAGTTTTCATTCTTTTCTATGCTCCCTTATATGCTAATATTCTAAAAAGGAGAGAAAATATTTTCCTTCTAAGCTACACTATCGTATATTTGTGCTTTTGTTTCTTGATCAGGACAGTGATCTTTTTGCTACCAGTAGTCACCCATAGACAGTGCAGGTTTTGTGCTCCTTCTGAAGTCTCATCACATGGATTAGATGTGATTCCATGCTGAAATCAAGCATGAATGGCTATATTCCTAGGTTCTTAAGCTTTTAGATTTGAAAAGGACTTTAGGAATAATCTATTTCAGTTTCCAACTATGCAAGAATTCCTTTTCCCCCACTACTAATGGGTAAAACCACCTGAATACAACCAGAGGCAGAAGTCATCTTCCTCACTGGGAGCCCATTCTATTTCAGAAGAAGTCTAATTCTTAGAATGCACTTCCATTTATTGAGCCAAAATCAGATTCCCTGAACTTCAAACATTGATGCTGGCTCTAGCCTCTAGTGTTTCAAAGATTTAATCTAATGCCTCTTCAAATATTGAAAAGCAGCCATGGTTCCCTCTAGGTATTTTCCAGTACAGCCTATAAACCTGACTAAATCTGTATCATCCAGCCCACATGTGTCTATTAACCACAAGGACATCATGAGAGATCACTTCAAAGGCCTTCCTCATGTACTGATGCCAACATTTCTTCAATTTCCAATTAAATAAGCAAAGAGAATTGGTCATGATTTCTCCTAAGAAACTCATATTGGCTCTTCATGATCACTGCCTACTTCTGTGCACAAAGCAATCTGTTTAATAATTTGTTTGGAACTGTGCTCATTTTCATTTCCAGAATCCATCCATCTCTCTTTATCAGTCACAGTTCAACCAGAAGGGGAAAAATATCCATGTTAAGTATTTTACAGAGGAGGGGAGATTTAACCCAGGGATCAGATTGCACAGAGTTTGAAAGGCTCACTAAACAGGGGTGCTGACACAACCCAGAGACTAGGAAGAGTAGAAACCCACTTGCATTTCTTAGGCTGGAGAAGACAAGAGAGAAGCTGCTGGTACCAGAGACAGGAGTCAGTGTCACCCAGAGGAATCTGGAATAGTGCCAGGAATGTGGAGCAGAAGCTGCAGTTTGGAGGCACCACTAGAGACACTTCAGAGGGAGCACCTGAGACACAGCAACAGCAAGTAACCAGCTTTCCCCTTCTTCCAGCCCTTTGCAATCCCATCTAGAACAAAGCCTGGAAAAGCAGCAGCAACAGGACAAGGTAGAGCAGGGGAGAGGCTGTTTTGGTAGCCTTTCCACAATCCTCCAGGAGTCACGGAGGGCTGCACACCTACAGATCTCAGCACCTCTAGAGATACCTTATTACATCACATGCTATATTTATGATGCTTTGTTCTAGAGGCTGCTCTTCATTTAAATGTCTTCTACAAATCTCAATCAATATGACACAACTTTTCATTGTTGCCATTATTTACCTTCACAGCATTTACCAGTGTGTCACACACGAGAGACACTAATTTGCTACAGTTTGCCTGACTCTGAAAAAGTCAATTAGTCCCCGAAAAACAGCTACTTATTTTATCTCCTCCTTTGTTTGATGTTTAATTTCTGCTTTGTTATATTTGCATTACACTTTTTAGTTTACAACTGGTCCTAACAGATATTTAACCAGAGTTAGGTAGATCCAATTTTCTTCTTAGAGGGTTGATAATATCCACACTTGCTGTTTTTTATCACCTTGTGCACCCAACTTTCATTGTGAGGAACATGAAATGCATCAGAAAGATGTTCCATTGACATTTAAATGATGCATATCAGAAGGCCTTCAATATTCCCTTTGTATTTTTTAAGTAATTCCCTTTTCTCTTTTGAGATTTTAGTAAAAGAATATAGTATCCCTGGCACAATCGTGTTTTACATTTAACAGCCTGTGGCTTTATAAAATCAAGTCAGCTGGCTGAGTTCATGAATTTAACTGATCTCAACAAAATGGCAGGTTTTAACAGTAATTGGCAAAACTGAACAGCAATCAGATCATTGTGTTAATTCGGGATGCATACCCTGCTTTGCCTGACTGCCCACAGTAAGTATTTTAGCCACAGACACTACAGTGATGCTCACATGGTGATGGAGGCAGCTGTACCATCTCCCATGCACTTTGGAGAAAGATTGAGCACTTGAGGCATGACTCATCTGCATCAGTATATGCTGTAAGCATGAAATATAAGAAAAGAACGTGAGACACCTTGTTGATAGTGTCTTTTTTTTTTTTTTTTTTTTTTTAGTACTGGGGGTTGAACCCAGGGCCTCGTGCCTGCATGCTCTGCAAGTGCTGGACCACTGATCTGCACCTCAGCCCATTTTTGTTTTTTTTACTTTTTGAGACAGGGTCTCGCTAAATTACGCAGACTGCCTCTGGTCTCGAACTTGTGTTCCTCCCGCCTCCGCCTCCAGAGCCGCTGGGATTACAGGCATTCGCCACCATGCTTGGCTGTTGATAGTGTCTTAAAATGATAATAGTTTTGATGTTGTTGTTGTTAGGTGCCATCCAGTCAGTGTCTGGCTCATAGCGACCCTACCTACAACAAGCAAAACACTATTGTCAGTGCTTCTCTGCTGTTCATAGGGTTTTCGATGGCAGATTGATTTTTGGGAGTGGGTTGCTGGGTCCTCCTCCCAGGCCTACAGTATCTGGTATTCCCTGGAGGTCTTCCATCCAAGTACTAACCAGGACCAAACCTGCTTAGCTTCCAAGATCTGATGGGATCAAACTCCACAGAGGTGCGACTACAGGCAGGAATAGTGTGGATATATTAGGTTAAATAACATATTGTTAATGTTCATTTCGTGTTTCTTTTTGCTTTTTAAAAGTTTGGCTCCTAGTAAATTTTAAAATGTATCTGTTTAACACTGTGTCTGTCTTTCTTTGGATAGTCAGGGTCTTCAACAAATGAAGAAGGGTTTGTTGAGACAGGGAGTCACAACTAAAGATGTCATCTCTTCTTTTAATTAGCCTTGTAATTGCAAGAAGTTCAATGTTGGACATTGAGAAGAGACAAGCCTATTCTCTTCACTCAGGCAAACCTCCCACCACGCATCCTAAGAGTTCTGCCTGAGAGAAACAAATAGGATTAGGCCCATGATGTTTACTTCATACTGAAACGTTTTCTCTTTTCCAAAACTTTTTTAGTGTACTGTTGGCTACCAGACTGTACAAGCACAGAATAGAGAAAGGATGAAAGAACAATAAAGGAAAGATTGGAAAGTGTTGTTTTGAAACATGTAACTAGTGCTGTCAGCTGCTGGTTCTTTCCATTTTGTACATTTACATTTCCTGACTGTAGTTTGAGAACATTTCACTGCATGTTACTATCAATCATGCTTAACCTAGAAGTGCACTGTACACTAGTAACAGTTAATTGGCATATTTAAAGTAAATAGCTACTTAGTTTTGTTGTGAAGGTTTTGCATACAAATCTATAAAACCACATGCTTTGTTTGTTTCAATAATAAACACTCCTGTCTGCAACTTCGCCACCTCTGATGGTAGATGAATAGAGATGCAATCGCATTGAAATACCCAGCACACTAGATGACAGCCCAAGTGACATGCAATGTATAAGCAGGCACTCTTTGCCCACCAAATGATGGCGGTACACAGGGAAGAACACAAAGACATGAAAAAGAGAGGCAATGTGAAGCCTTAGAAAAATGGTCAAGAAAAAAATGTGGGGGGGGACAACAGAAATTATTATTCTTTCTATACTTTTTGTTGCCTGCAGCTGTGCTACTGTGGCATCTGATCCTCCGATCTTGGAAGCTAAGCAGGGTCGAGCCTGGTTAGTACTTGGATGGGAGACTGCCTGGGAACACAAGGTGCTGTAGGTTTAGGAGAAGGACCCTGCAACCCACTCACCAAAAATAATCAGCCATTGAAAATGCCATGAATAGCAGAGAAGCTCTAACAATAGTGTTTCACCTGTTGTTGGTAGGGTCATTATGAGTTAGACACCAACTTGACATCACCTAACAACAACAACATACTTTTTGTATATGTTGATGAGCTAAAAAGTGGAATTATTTAAGAGACATTATTTTGGCTTCTGCCATATGTTCAATGTCAGGTTCACACTCAGCAAGCAACATACTTCCCGAAGTTCAGAAAGAGATATCTCTCTACTCCACACTCTCCTCTGTGTCCAGCAGCAAGTAAAATTGGGCCTTTTCCTTGGGCAATAGGGAGGGGGTTATATATTTGACAAAAGAAGGTAAAATGACAGGGACTTCTTTCCAACTGAGAAGTTAAAACATCCATGATAGGAACCTTAAAAACAGACTATTCCCACTCTATTTGGGGTAAGCTCCAGTATCTCCTAAACTTGGAGATTTGAATCTTACCTGAGTCAACATTTTTCCCACCTGTACCAAGGAATTAAAAGGATCATCTGGGTGTGTGGGTGTGTGGGTGTGTGCATGCTCACATGTAGGTGAAGCAACAGTATAAACAATTGTGCATAGGGAACATTATCACAGTGGATAAAAACCCTACAAATCCACAGCATGTTCGAAACAAAATTCACTAATGGTACAATTGGAAACAGTAGTAATACTACTGTTAACACCAAGAACATTAATGAAACTCTAAAGTGGTTAACAAAAGAGCCAAGATTTTATGGAAGCAAACTGAGGGTTCACCACCACTCATTTCTAATATTGTTTATTTGGGAAAATTTAAATCTTAGAGACAAAAAGCCTTTCCTTAGAATTTCACTTAGTAATATCATGGATAAGCAGGAGTCTCTTGCTTTAATTCTCTGCAAACCCTACCTATGATATGTTTTCAACACTCTTGGCATATGATGACCTGACATCCAAAGGTAGAAGTGATTAGACACTTGTCCTTTATCCCACCTGTTGCATCTACCTGGTAAAGAAAAAGAGGAGCAGTTGCAGTAGGGTTGTCTTAGGTACTGGAAAATATGAAGAAGGGAATTTCTCTCTCTCAGTGAAACTATCAAGCAGCGTTTCCCATCTGTTCTAAATTTCTAATATTGAACTCTTTAGTTGAGACCCACAGTCTTTCATGGTTCACTGTGAATTTCTAAACAGATTTTTTTGCCATCACTAACTCAAAACTAAAAAGCTATAAGTCTTTTTCTGGCCCAATGTTTTCAAAGCCTTCTTTCCAATGAAGCTTTTTTATATCTAATACCATCATCCAGGCTGACGCTGGGTTTGGGGCAACACATACCTTCTTGTAATGCAGCCCATTCAATTGATGACTACACCCAATTCCCTCTCCTTCACAATATTTCCAAGATGTATTCCTTTATTTCCTGAGTTGTGGTTCACACATAACAAGATGATTGCTATGTACTCGTCTTCCTGGGTGGATCCATTGTTTCTATTTTAGTCCATCTTAAAGGAAATGATGAAATTGTAGACTCTAAGTGGTGCTTCTTAAACTATCTGTGGTAGTGAGCAGGGTTTTTATTTCTCTCAATCCATCATAGACTGATACTTTTATAAACTAACTAAAGTACAATGAAGTACAAAAAGAGTGGCTGTCACAGCTATGTCAAATTTCTATAGAGGTTTTAAATCCTCTCAGTTTCTACATTTGTCTCCCCACAGACCTTTATCACTTTGCTAATCAGCATCAATCTACAGATGATACTGTGAGTAGCACCAATGAGCTACCATCTATCTAATCAGGATTATTTTCTAGGGTTGTCACATCATTCCAATGGGGATATTGAACAAAAACACAAAATTAAATAGATTAGCCAAGCACAGTGGTGCAGTCCTATAATTCCAGGTACTTGGAAGGCAGAGAGAGGAGTGTTATGGGTTCAAGGCTAGAGGTAGCCTGTGTAACTTAGCAAGACCCTGTCTTGAGACAATGGTCTCAATGGTCTGAGGGAGCATCCCAATGGTAGAGCACTTGTAAAAAGTATGTTTAAGACCCTGGGTTCAACCCACAAAGACCAGAAAAAAAATTGTTTTAAATAGTTTAGTTTGTTACATTTAGATTGGCCGCTTCCAGAAAAGACCCCTTTTATCTGCTATTAAATGTCCCTTGACCCTAAAGCACTTTAAAATCCTATAAGTGTTTGATGAAATTGTCAAAGATTCTTGGAAAATTTCCCATACTTTGATCAAAGCACAAGAGGACAAGATATTTCATAGCATGGTAGCCAATAAAGTCTCATGGAGAAGTAGAGAAATCACATACACACACAAAAAAATATCTCATCCAAAGGTATTAAAGAAAATATTAAAGCTGTTCTGAGAAAGGGAAGTATAAATCATATCCAAGTTCTTATCACTAAAATGGCCAAATACCAGTACTGAAAAGCAAAATAAAGTTTCATGCACTATCCTTTTATAACTAATACTTTTTAAATCATGAAACCATCTATTTTGTATTATATCACCCAAATATCCAGATGATTTTTAAAATTTTAAGTATATTTACTGATGTTAGAATGCTGCAGAAATACAAAGAGATATCTCACTGAACCTACCTGACAGCTAGGCTTCAGTGAGCCATTTGTTTTATGGACTAAAATGCAGATAGAATTACCCTCATCTACAGGCTCAATGATTGATAATAATCCCCTTCCTTCTGGGTTCCATTGCTTCAGCCAGATTATTTTTCATACTGTTTCTTCATATACTTTGCAACACGATCACATTGCATTTTTCTTCAAAACTCTGGCAGATTGTTTGGGCTAGAGATAGATGGAGACAAGAGGCACCATCTGGTGCAAGATCTTTATTCCTTGTTAGCACTACAGGAGTTCTGGTATTTTACATGGTTCAAGCAGCAGCAAAGATTTTTTTAAAAAATGCATAGATTGAGAAGGTATAAGATGGTCAAATGGCCTTTTGCACTGTCTAATCACATTACTGGCTTTGTTGGTACAGAGTTGGGGGTGGGTGTTTTATTTTTTTCAATTCAGACAACTAGTGGCATATGGTTTCATGATTCACAAAGATGATCCTGGACTATAGATTTGACGATCTCAACATAACTTTCAGGCTTGCCAGAGCTATGTTACAGCAGAACGAGCAAATAGCTCATGATATTTCTCCTCTGATGAGTAAGCTCCAAAATCTCAGGTTTAAATTTGATCTGGAATAGAAAATTAAAAAAAAGAACCATGCCCTCCCATTCCAATATCTATGCTTTTTCTTTTTCAGAAATGAGTGTTTACTTATTGGGTTCAAGGAACAAAGGTTTAAATAATACTCAGGTTAATTTTACACTGATTATACATTTTTGCTGTTTTTATACCTTTCTATTCTTTAGAAGTCTAAGTTCTTTCTGAACTATACCTATTGTTCTAAAAAAATCTAATTATATTTAGTAGAAAAAAATTCTCCTTTAACACAATTAAATTCAGAATTTTCTAATGGAATTGACTAAATTTGGGAACTAGGGATTTGCTTGATGATGCTAGGAAGCTAATTCACAGCTACCTTATGATGAAAAGTGAAAAAAAGAACTGGAACAGTGTTTTGGCAACAAGCTGAAACAACAAAAAATGGGGCTTATACAAATTTTCTTGACTGCAATTCAAAAGTAGAGTTAAAGGAAGCCCTCATTTGTTGGCCCTTGGTTTCAGAAGGCTACTTTGAATTACCACTGTGAGCATATGTTGCCACAAGTTAGAAGTAACTTTATCATGATTACATTAATGTCATCTTAATCTCTGTGAACTGCTCTGCCATTGCACTACACACATGTGGTCCTCTCCTCATGCCCTCAACCCCTTCACCATTTCCTTTTATCTTCAATTAAATCTTCACTTCTCTTTCATGCTTCCTTCATGTACATTTTCACCCCCAGGATCACATTTTTACACAGTTTTCAGGGTCTGTGAATTATGACTTTTTTTCTACTGAGTCCTTTGACCATTTATCCCAGAAAGCCACCAGCCTCTCACTAAAAGCCTCATTTTTTGATATCAGGAAATGGTGCAGATACCAGTTGGAATGACATGAAATGAAGAACAAAAGAAAGAAATAACAGAACATGCCTGAGATAAATAGGCTGCTATGTTGAAGAAAGTATACATCAATATGACAGCAGATGGTTTAGATAAAGTCAGCATTAATATTGTCAACCCACTACATTTGCCACATGGTTGATTATAAAACATACATACAACTCAGAAGCTTTGCAAGTCTTTACTCACTGACTCTATTTGGCCAAGAGTGATCCTATGTTCAATTCTTTTTATATTTGTCCAAAAGCCAGAGTACCTCATAATTTCTAGGTCATTCCTCTAAATAGCTAATAATTTGTGAGAAGTCTTATTTTTTATGCTAACAGCAAGAAATTTTCTGTGAATTTCAAAGAAGTATTCTCTGTATACTTCTCAAACCCTTCAGATGCAATTTGAAATGGGACTTTGCTTCTTCTTGGACCACATGACACACCCACAAAAAAAGTGAATGTGCACCACTCTATCTTGATAAAGAAGGAGAAATCCAACTCCAAGTAGCAGCTTCTCTCTCCTATAGTTTGTATGTTGGAGGTGAAACATAAGGTGGAATCCAGGGAGTGACTGATATCAATGTGATTTAATGTAATAACTTCTGAAATCTTGGCTGGAGAGACAAATTTCAAGCTAGTGACAAAATTTTGGATCCAAGTCACTATCAATAAACAGATTCTCTCAAAACCTCCAGTAGTTCCCCAGAGAATATAGGATAAAGGCAATGTTACCAAATTGACTTTTAAAGCTGTCCATAATCAGATTGGAAGTTATATTTTCAATGTTTTAACTGTGATTTTCACTTATTAACTCTCAGTTCTATTAATTGTTACTTAAAAATTCATGTAGATTCCTTTGGATCCTGCCTAAAACACAAACTATCTGTATTTACCCCCAGCTACTCCAGACCATAATGATATCTTTTTCCTCTAATCACCTAGAGAGTTAATCTTTCATTCTGCCAACTGAGCTCTTATTATCAGCTGTCATTGGTTGCTAGGTAAAATTTATTACATGTGTCCTCTTCCTTTTACCAAATTCAGCTGTGCCAGGCACTGTGGTATAATTTCAGGATGTAAATTACCTGGAGACAATCACTTATTTCCAAGAACAATCTTTAGAGAACTGAGGAAAGGCACTTATTATATTTGTCAATGGATAATTCTATTGAATATATGTATTTTAAACTTAAGTGCATAATCAATGTTCAATTCTCAACCTCAAATTTTTCTAACTGTAGAGACTTTTGCCAAAATAAGGCTAGCTTTATAAGAACACATTACTGGTCATTAACATAAGCCTGAAATAACACTTTAAAATCTAACTTAGTAAAATATAGATTGAAAGCTTAAGGAAAACAAAGTAGAGATGAAATTAAAAGCTCCTTTAACAATCTGAGGCAAAGAAAAGGTCAAATAACCCTTATTTGTAGATGACATGATCCTTTACCTAAAGGACCCCCAAAATTCCTCTAGAAAACTCTTAGAACTAATTAACTCCTTCAGTAAAGTAGCAGGGTACAAAATTAACATTCAAAAATCAGTCTTCCTTTACACCAAGAGTGAACAGGAAGAGAAGGAAATTAAGGCAAAAATCCCATTCCCAATAGCCCACTAAATAAATATTTAGGAATCAATCTAACCAAAAACCCTGAAGATCTCTACAAGGTAAATTTCAAAAGAGTAAAGAAAGAAATTGCAGAGAATGCTAGAAGATGTAAAGATCTTCCCTGAGCATTGATTGGGAGAATCAATATTGTAAAAATGGCTATGCTACCAAAAACAATTTACAGATTTAATGCAATTCTTATTAAAATTCCGATGACAAACTTTGCAGAAATAGAAAAAAATCCTAAAATTCATACAGAAACACAAAAGACTGCATATAGCTAAAACAAACTTAAGTTGCAAAAACAGTGCAGATGGAATCACTATACCCGACTTCAAACTACACTATAGGGTTATAGTGGCAAAAACTGCTTGGTACTGGGACAAAAACAGGCTTGCAGAACAATGCAACAGAATCAAAGACCCAGAGATGTACCTACACAATTACAGCCATGTGATTTTTGACAAAGTAGCTAAGACTGTTCACTGAAGAAAAGACAGCCTCTTCAACAAATGATGCTTGGAAAATTGAATATCCATTTGCAGAAAATTGAAAATAGACTCATATCTTTCCATTTTTATGAGAGCCAATTCGAAATGGGTAAGAGACGTCCAACATAAAACCAGAAATCTTAAAACTACTAGGAGAAAAAATAGGAAACATGTTCTAATACATAGGCTAGGAAAGTGTTCCCTTAATAAGACTCCAATAACCCAGGTAATGGCACCAAGAATTGACAAATGAGATTACATGAAATTAAAAAGCTTCAGTACTACAAAAGAAACAATCAACAGAGTTAAGGGAGAGCCTACAGAATGAGAATCTTTTCATCCTACACATCTGACAGAGGACTAATTTCAAGAATATACAAAGAAATTAAGAAAGCAAATCCCAAAACAACAAATAATCCAATATATAAGTGGGCAAAAGAAGTGAGCAGAGAGTTGTCAAATGAAGAAGTTCAAAGTGCCAAGAAAAACATGAAAAGATGCACAATATCCTTAGTCATTAGGGAAATGCAAATCAAAATAGCAATGAGGCTCCATCTCACCCCAATAAGAATGGCTAAGATCAAGAAAACAAATAATAACAAGTCCTGGCTAGGATATAGAAAAAAAGGAATCTTTTACATTGCTAGTGAGACTGTAAATTAGTTCAGCCACTTGGGAAATCAATACAGAGTTATCTTAGAAAACTAAGAATAGAACTGCCATACTACCCAGCTATATCACTCCTGGGAATATACCCAATGAGAGCTAAATCATCATAGGACAGAGACACCTGAAGTTCCATATTGAATGCAGCACTTTTCACAATCACAAGGATATGGAACCAACCAAAATGTCCATCAACAGAGGAATAGGTAAAAAATGTGGAATATATACATAATGGAATATTACCCAGCAATAAAAATGAATGAAATAATGTCATTTGCTAATCTAAGAAGGGAAAATGAAAGCAGAATAGAAAGAAGTGAGGAGGACGCTAGTGGAGGAGGTGGAGATTGAGGAAGAGGACAAGGAAAGAGGAAATAATGTGGAGGGATAAAGAAGAAGAGGATTATTTCAAAATATATGATGCAACAATACAAATACATGGGGGGAAACGGGAATAAAGCCCATAAATGCCTATGATTTTTTTACTACATAATAAAAGGTTCTGTGAAATATGTAAGTTGATGGAAGTGTAACCCAAAGCAATGTAATAGTTGCATAATAGAAATAGAGAAAGCCTTATTACTCTTTATGCACCAACTTATATAAATAAAGGGGATATAATAATAAAAAAGAAAAAATGCTATAAACAGATTTTTGCAGTGATATATTTTTAAAATATCTTCAGTACAACTAATAGTTTGATTATCAATACATTTTGTGTGTGTGTGTGTGTGTGTGTGTGTGTGTGTGTGTGTGTAACTTGAGGTTGAACCCAGGGCCTCCCACTTGCATGCTTTGCAAGTGCTGTACCACTGAGCTGCACCCCCAGCCCATTTTTTAACTTTTTCAGACAGAGTCTCACTAAATTATGCAGACTGGGTCTTGTCTCGAACTTGTGATCCTCCTGTCTCTGCCTCCCTAGTCGCTGGGATTACAGGTGTGCACCACCACACCCAGCTCTATCAATACAATATTAAGAGTTGTCTTTGTTAAGAAATCTAAATACTGATCTGTAGGAATTGATCCCATCAGGTTTTGACAGCAAAATAAAACATGCAAACTCATTTGTATTGAAAAGATGCTGAGATAAACCTGGTCTGTATACTCTCAAGCTAGCTTCTGAAATAAGCATTCTCTTGAGGAACCCAGGATGATGGAACATTCTAGAAATAACTGGGGAAAGTAAATCAGGAAAGGTGACAATATATGGAAAAACAATTTGACAATGACAAATTTTATACCAGCTAAGATGTAATATATACACAAAATGTACACATTTCTTATGCTGTAGCAACTATTTCCATTTAGCCAAACACATTAATTCAGCCAACCAACCAGCTAGATTAAGTCCCTCAATTAAATGAGTGGGGGACTAAATTGAATGCATGCTTAAGCATTAAAAACTTTGCTCATAATGTAAAATGGCCTTAGAAGTTGAAGAGTTTATTTCTGTAAAAAGCATTTTCAAAGCTTAAAGTAACACATGAAATGTTGCCCTCACTCCCAAAGATGTGTGCTCTCCCTCCACAGTGCAGAGTTGTTGCTGGAAGGTGACTGATCAACCAAGGACTCCACTTCCCAGCCACTCTTGCATTTTAGGTAATGCCATGTGAGTATTTTTTGCCAAAGAGAAGTGAGTTTGAGTGGCATGGGTTATTGGGGATGGAATGGTTAGAAACATCTATACCTCTCCACAATCCCTATTCCCCCATCCTCCCAGACTCTTCTATTTTACATGTTTTCATCATTGCTGCATTCTGGCCACTACAGTTGCAAGAGATTCATCCTACCACAAGATTTCTTTCCTAAATCTGACTTTTATTCATTTCTACTTTTCCATTCAAATCTTAAAACTGGACCTAGAAAGAACTCAATTAAATGGGGAACCTGGGACCACTAACCATGAGTCATAATTCCACATCTGATTATAATAACAATAATGATGATAGTGATGACGGTGATGATGATAATGAAAAGCTATGGGGTTTTATTTTTAGAAAAAAGATTATTTTAAAATTTTTGTTAATGTAGATACATGTTCTAAAGGCACTTCATTCTAGTCTTTAAGAAAAGAGAATTATTTCAATTAAAACTAAGCTAAGCAGAATTCAAGCAATCTATAACCAGAAAGGGAAGACTGTTAAACCCTATTGCAATTGATTCCCTGCAAGGCATTCATTGTTAAGGCCTCTGGGGCATTAGTGTAGCTTAGTTTTAAAGTTACTAATTCAATCCATGGGCTGGCATTTACCACAATTGGTAGAGCACTGCTCTGCAGTCTCTGAGGTCCTGAGTTCAATTCCTAGCACCGCAAAAATGGGAGAAAAGACATGGCAATCCACTCCCAAGGCAATCCCAAAAATCAATAGGCCATTGAAAACCCTATGAGGGTCGCTATAAATCAGACAGGACTCCCAGGCACCTAACAACAAAACAATTCAATCCATAGTCCACCCAAATAAGCCCTGTGTACTGCCCTTCCTATTATGCTGTGCAAAGAATGGCATTGTCTTCCTAAGTATCCAATTTAGAATGAATTTATAGGATTTCTTATCTTTACCTCAATCTCCTAGATTCAGCAACATCACCCAGAAGCTGGGCCAGTGGAGTCTAGAGTTAAAATCTTACAAACCCGGGAAGGAGGGATTCAAACCTGACATGTCCAAAAGATGTTGGAAATGAAAACACTTTACCTAATTGCTGTGCAATTTTTTTAACCGTTAGCTAATATTAGCATTTGCAAGGGAAAATAGGCAGTAATATAAACTAAAATCTCATTATTTTAAATATATAGCCCTTTCCCTTGGTTTGAACTGACTCCGACTCTCTTTCCTTTCCTCCAACTTGTGCTATTATTTGGGTTTCCCAAATATAATAGTGTTTCTGACCATGCTTAATTGCACCTTAATGGGTGTTAAGCATGGGAATGTGTGCAAACATACAGGCTTTTCTAGCCTTTGACTGTTCCTTGCCTCTGGCCTCTGTCAGGGAGGCTTGCTAACTGCATCTCAGGGGAGCAATCACATAGCTTGACTCAGACTGTGGCTGTGACTATTGGGACTTCCTGAAGTCACAACCACTTTGGTGTTCAGAACTGGGGCACAGCATGTCTACTCTTCATGAAATCGAGAGATTGCAGGGGAAGTGTGAAATGTGAGAGCTGATTAGGGATGCACCTTAAATAGTATCAAGGGAGCCAGTTAGCAATGCAAAATATGAGATAATATAAACATAACATTCACTGCCTGCCAGGTGGTCACTTATGTGAGCATCATAAAAAGCAAAGTAGAGCAGGAAAAAAATGGTGATCAGCGACAAATACAAGATTTCCTCAAAGATAATTTTGCATAAAGGTTCAGCTTCAGGGACAAAATGCATAATAAAATAATGTGGAATAACATGTCAGCAGAATTTGATATGTCTATTTGTATTTCTGGAATTTGTTTGGCATTAATCATTTCTAATGGGTATATCTACTTCTTTTATACACATATCTTCCTTTTCTTGCATGTTATTGATTAGGAGAATTTGAAGTGAAAAGATGTAATTATTTTGGCTCTATTTAATCTTCTTCTATGATTACAATATAGCAATCACCATTTTTACAGGTAAAACCAAAGCAAATTTAACTCAGGAATTTCTTTTCTAATTATGAGTTTGTAAGGAACATAGCTTTACACATAGCAAAGGATACTTTTCATGTTCAGTACTCTGGTGTAGCTACTCTCCTGTCAGCCTAGGCTCTCACAGAGTAGAGAAAAAAGTCTTTCTAAAAGCCTTGGCCTAATTAACAAAAATGAACTAGATTTTATGATGAACAATTTATAGGCAGTTAATAGAGCTCATATACAGTAGCCAGGAGGTAGATAATTTATCATAAAAGGAATCTCAGTTATACTCTTAATCCCTGTTCTATTGATATTGTAACCAATTGTATTCACAATTGCCAATTTTAGGTGCTTTGGTTTACTCACAAATGATGATATGTTTTATACTGTCTCAATGAAAATTATAAATGCAGTAAATACTTGTACATCTGCCCATTTGCCTCAGCTTATTTGCAAAATAGTTTACTCTTCTAAGTTGTCTTTATATAAAAATAATTTTTAAAGACCCCTTAAGGATTTTTCATTTTAGCACAAATAATAATAGGAAGTTATTAACCATCCAAAGTATTTGTTGAATAGAAATTGATATATCACTAAAAGAGCAATGCAGCTGTTATAATGAGTTGTGAATGGAGAGGGAAAATACTTCTCAAAAGTATAAGACAAAATAGCAAATGTCCAAAATTAATTTTTTAAAAGACAGAATAGAAAGTAGACAAGAGAATTTCCCACGTAGTCTGTTATTACTTGGTGTCTGCTGCTGTTCCTGTCTTAGAGGTGTGACAAAATACAACGCACTCTGGGTGGGCAAAATTCGGTAACTATACACATACTCGGCCTGCAGCCGTAGCCCTGTGGAATCCGATCCCGTCAGATTTCGGAAGCTAAACAGGGTCGGGCCTGGTTAGTACCTGGATGGGAGACCGCCTGGAATACCAGGTGCTGCAGGCTTGGGAGAAGGACCTGGCAACCCCCTCCCAAAAATCAATCTGCCATTGAAAACCCTATGCACAGCAGAGAAGCACTGACAATAGTGTTTCCCCTGTTGTACAGAGGGTCGCTATGAGTCGGATACCGACTCCACCGCACCTAACAACAACAACAATACACACATTGCCTGCGGCCATAGACCTGTGGCATCCAATCTCATCAGATCTTGGAAGCTAAGCAGTGTAGGGCCTGGTTAGTACTTGGATGGGAGACCACCTGGGAACACCAGGTAGGTGCTGTAGGCTTGGGAGACAGACCCGGCAACCCACTCCCAAAAATCCGTCCACCGTTGAAAGCCCTATGAACAGCAGAGAACCACTGATAATATTTAGACTGTTTTACGTAGGATTGCTATGAGTCACCACCTAACAACAACAACAATACACATACTGCCATCACTGTAGCTTTACCTCACTTGTCCATTTCTCTCTACATGGAATTCATAAAGCTCTCAATTAGAAAATACCTCCTCCAGGAAGACTTGCCTGACCATGAGTAACTTTACTTTCTCCCTTTTCTGCCCTGTTCTTCCTACTACTACAAATATAAATGCAACTGGGTTGTAACTGCCTGATTATCATTTACACCCCACATTGACCATGAACTCCAGGACTGTAAGGACCACTGTGTTCCCAGTCCCAAATCCAGCATAATGTGAGATGTAATATATATGTGATTGAATGATGCTCTGATTTCCAAAGGCTGTTAATATATGTGAGAACAAATCATCCTCATAACGAGTATGACCCAGCAATAAATTTGATTATGAAAATTCACAGTGAATAGTCTGTATTTTAATAAGTTGTTGCTGTTGTTGTTGTTAGGTGCCGTCGAGTAGGTATCCGACTCATAGTGACCCTGACAGGGTTTTCAATGGCTGACTGTTTCGGGATTGCCTCAGGATGCCTTCGGGATTGCCAGGCCCTTCTCCCATTTTTGCAGTGCTAGGAATTGAACTCGTGACCTCAGAGACTGCAGTGCAGCACTCTGCCAACTAAACTAAATCCCAGCCCAATTTTAATAAGTAGAACATTCAAAAACCATGGCTTAGCTAGGCACTGAGACACATGCCTGTAATCCTAGCTGCTCAGGAGGCTGACGCAGGAGGATTGCAAGTCTGGGGCTAGAAGAAGCCTTGTGAAATTTAACAAGACCCTGTCTCAAAATAAAAAAATAAGAAAGAGATTAGGATGCAGCTCAGTGGTAGAGCACTTCCCTAGCATTCACAAGGCTGTGGGTTCAATACTCAAACACTGAAAAAAAAATAAAGTCATGACTTACTCTATTCCTTGCTAATGGTAAATGTCTAAAATTATAAGTACTTTTTTAAAAACAAAAAGTATGCTCTATTTGGTGATTCATACTTTAAAATGGACATTTTGAAATTAAAGAAAAATAAAGAACAAGTAGAATATAAATCCAAAAGAGAAGGGCAGAGAAATAGGATTGTTTAACCTGAAGCACATGTGCCAAATATTACATTAATCATGATCTCTGCAGACACAAAGAAAGTCCTTTCCATTCCTTGAAAGGAGATAGCCATGGGCCACTTTAAAGTTGTTTAGGCCCCAGAAGTAATAGCTTCCTGACCTAACAGGTATGAGATAGGAGATTATGTGCCTATGGGTCCATTCAACAGAACATTTTAAAGTGATTAGGGAGTTAGTTCTGCCTGCAATGCAACCAGCTTTTTTATAGCTGATCTAATTACGGGTATTTGTGGTCAAATTTATTTTATCATCAACTATTATTCCCAAATATCAAATGTACCTCTCTTTCATCCAGTGTTTCTCATCTCTTATCTGGAGGTTATGAAGGTAGTTTCTAATATGTTTTATAGAAAGATATTTTTCTAGTAAAAAGGAAAAAGATCCTTTTCCTTCCCAGCTTCTCCCCATCACCCAGGGAAGCTGAGTCTCCAACAGCTATACCCAGGAATCAGGTGCACGGCTGCCAAATTGCCTGCAAAAAGATGTGTCCCCAGCACTCCCAGAATGGCTAACAGTAGAATGCAGGTGAAAATCTTCTAGTTCCCTGACACCTTTTCAATCTGATTTCCTGTCATGAGGTGCAGAGACACAAGTCAGAACATGATCCTAGTAAAGAGGATGCCAGCCCAGCAGGGTCATGCCAGTCTGTGAAATCTATGAGCAGAAGAAACCAACAACTCTCTGCTCTGAATCAAAATAAAGCCTAAAAATGCTACCTCTTATGATTTCTAATGTCAACTAAAAATAACAGAGGTGCTCAGTTAAGATTGAAGGTTCACCTTGGAGATTTTTCCTAATTGTTCATATCCCCCAAAGTGTCTTTTTTCCAAATGGAATTGGTCACTGACATGTGGATGTGATCCTAATAGCAAAATAAAAATATTCCCTGCCTGAAGCATTAAAATAAGGTTGTCTTTTCCATTTTATTGTCTCAGAACATTTAATCAACTGACATGACATCTGGGGAAGGTCAAAAGGAGCTACTTCTATTAATTTATAATTGCAATAGTTGTTAATAATAGCATATTATTATTACTTTAACTTGCTTTAAACAGAGATTTAGATTT
Source organism: Pedetes capensis (assembly GCA_007922755.1). NCBI lineage: Eukaryota > Metazoa > Chordata > Mammalia > Rodentia > Pedetidae > Pedetes > Pedetes capensis. Next base: position 63,130 of record VMDO01007414.1, read on the forward strand.
AATTTTATTAATGTTTTTGTGCTATAAATTCACTTGGAATTCAAGAATGGAAACCTAGACATTTTTTAAACTTGTGTTTTCATTTTGAAGAAAATCTACCCCCAAGAAAAATTCTGAAGTTGATGAATTTTGCCCATACAAATATTTGGACTCCCATTGAAGAGTTTTCTACTACCCACCTAATTTCAAGTATCTTATATGTTTCTTCTACAAACTCTCATCTAAGTTTAATATTAAATGAAAATTTTTAAATATATTTAATATTTTTAGCACAGAACTGAGCACATATTAAAAGCCCAAAATTTATTAAGCTTATTTATTAAATAATCTCTCTTATTTTTCCAGTTTAGGAAACAATCCATTATCAGTTGTTTTCAAATCCATGAGACTACCAATCAATAATTTTCATGTGCATACAGTATTATGTCTTCTCTAGTTATAAAACATAAGCTTTGCCTCTCAAAGAAACTCTATCCACATATTTGTGTTTAGATGGAAAGGGAGAAATGGAAAACTATATATCCTATTGAGGATGTTGCATTGACACAAAGTAAGCAGTTATTAGCTCCACCTACACTTAAAACCAACTTTGTCCCCTTGGTTCTACCCTTGGACTCCTAGGCAGGGTCCAGCTTCTCTAGCTTTATCTTCATGAGTTTATACTAGGAGTCTGATGGCCCTATCTCAATCCTGACAGCAGTCAGCTAAGTACTGACTAGGTAAACTTGTCCTAGGCAGACACTGGGAAGTAGATAACTGCTAAAAATGCTTAAGTCCAAACATGAAAATGAATTAGCGAAAGTGCTTTGGCAGTGATTTTTCCTAGTGACAAATAGCATGAGTAAAGACATGCTTTAGCACAATGGTATGTATAGTACAAGCGATTGGGGTCATTCACTTCATGTGTTTTGTATAAATTGTAATTAACAGTCCACACTTTTTCAATGTTGTCTCCATTTTATGGTGAATCTCAGGTCTTAGACGTTGGTTATGTTTCAAATATTTGAGAACATACCAGACAGACCTCCTCCACCCAACTACCAAAAATACTATAAATACTAGCCAGTTTAGAGAATCTGCATCCCACATTTCTTTCCCTACGAAGTTTATAAAATGCCATATATAGGTAGAAATGCATATATACATTCACATGCAAATTCTTTGTTGAACATAAGTGTACTTGCAAGGCCATTGTGACTTCCTTATTTGTGCAAGCAGAGAGCCTCCTTGAACAAGAACTAAGTTACATGTGCAGTTCAGGGCATCTTTTGAATGGTACACCCTTTCTACAGAAAGTGGGCCACTCATCTAGACATCCTAGTATTTTGACATAAGTCCTGTCAGATAGAAGATTCCATGCTACCAGATACACTTCCTTTGAAAATGTCATCCAGAGTTTAAATTGATTTTCTGCCTCAAATGCAGCTGCTGCTCTGAGAAACCTCCGATCCTATTAAAAGTGTCCCTGTTCCATCTCCATTTAACATAGAGTACATGATGGGATTGGCATATTTGTAGAGCACAAAGTTCTCACTTATTCATCCTTTTATTCAACAACCACACACAAATCAGTACTGTAGATGCTGAGAAAAAGACAGCAAAAGTCCCTGCTCTCATTGAACTACTTCCTAGTGCGAAAAGGAGATAATAAATAAATAATAAACACGATTATTTCAGATGGGGTTTTGAAAAAATAAAACAAGATAGTTTGATAAATACTATTTTGAATTGGACAACAAAGGAAAATCTCTCCCAACGTTGTGTATTTGAGCATATCATACATAATGAACCTGAAAGAAGGAAGATAGGATTTAGAGACAGAGGACCCAGGTTCTTATTTTTTTTAAGAATCTTTGGGCAAGTATCTTAAAGCTTTCTATCTTTTAACATGGAATTGGTAACCCACTGGGACATTTTTCAGTATCCTCAAAGAGGCTAATACTGACTCAACTTAATGACCTTTTCCATTATGATATTTATGTCATGACTAAATCCCAGTTTGTTCACTTTTCTAAATATGAAGACTGTAAATCAATGGTTCTCAACCCTATGTGCACATTCAATTCACCAAGAGGCCCTTCAAAAAATGCCCTAGGCTGTGTCCCACACACATCAATTCAATCTGAACATGAGGGTAGAGCCTGGGCACTGGCATTTCCAGAAGTATCCAAGTTATTTGTATCCTAACCCTGGTGGCATTGCTCTAAATATTGAAATAAATTATGCGAGATAAATTATTAGGAAGGACTTACAGGTATAACCTGCAAGCTACTAGAGAAAGAGCTGGAGAGTTGAGAATGGCACCCCTTCAGGAGTGGCAAAAGGAGAAGTTGCCTCTAGATAGTCCATACCTTATAGAAAACTACCTGATAGGAACAAAAATAAAATAAAATTAATAGAAGATTTCCCCAGGTAATTTGTCATAAGCTACATGTATCATGGGCCAAAATATCCTATGATATTATCACCAAATCAGATTCAGATTAGAGGTAACATGTATGTTTCTGGTGTTACCACTTTTTTTCAAGTTATACAGCAGAAATCCCACTCTCTTAAGGTTAATACTACTATATTCTCTTCAAAGGATTTTAAATCTCACACGTCTACCCACACATTAAATTAGTCCAAACCAGACAGAGGTTAGTATTTTAGGTTAGAATGACTTTCTTGCATAAGTCTTTCATTTTATTCCCCATAACCATTGCTTTAGGTCTATGAGTATTTTGCTTGATTTCAGACATTAAAGTATGTTTTGTTGCTGTTGTCAGATGCCATCAAGTTGGGTCCAACTCATAGCAGCCCTCGTAGGGTTATAAATGGCTGTTTGTTTCAGGATTGTTTCAGGAGTGGGCTGCCACATCTTTCTCTCATTTTTGTGGTGCTGGAGATCAAACCCAGGGCCTTAGACATTCAGAGCAGCTAACTGTACCAACTGAGCTAAACCCCAGCCCCAATGTTTGTTGTTGTTATTGTTAGGTACCGTCAAGTCGGTATTCGACTGATAGCATCCCTCATAGGGTTTTCAATGGCTGACTGTTTCGGGATTGCCTTGGGAGTGGATTGCCAGGTCTTTCTCCCATTTTTGCGGTGCTGGGAATTGAACTCGGGTCCTCAGAGACTGCAGTGCAGCACTCTACCAACTGAGCTAAATCCCAGCCCACCCCAATGTTTAGGCTATTCTAAATCTTGCTCCTAACTACACAGTCTTCATACCATGATCACATATTGTTGTTGTTAGGTGCCATGGAGTCGTCCCTCCAACTCATAGCTACCCTCATAGGGTTTTCAATGGCTGATTGTTTCGGGATTGCCTTGGGAGTGGATTGCCTCATCCTTCTCCCACTTTTGTGGTGCTGGGAATTGAACCCAGGACCTCATAGACTGCAGAGCAGCACTCTACCAACTGAGTTAAATCCCAGCCCCATGATCACATATAGAGGCTCAAAAACAGTTTTTAGGATTGGCTATTAGGAAAAATCAAGACTGAATCCAAAGATGAGCCAGAAACATTTTAGTAAACAAAAGCATTCAAAGGCCAGCACCTTTTCTCGTTGTGCTTTCCATCACCCCTACCAAATGGTTATTCTTCTTTTTTCTCAGCCCAATTCTACGTAATTTTCAAGGTTATACCTTTCCTAATTTCCTTTTTCTCTACTAACTTCTAGAATGTAAAATTTTGATACCAGTGACTCCTATCCCTCTCTCATTGTATGATGCTTGATTTGACTGACATATAAATCTTTACAAGAAAAAAAATTCCTATTTTATACTTCTGTCTCTCAACAACTTTTCTGTGATTAGGCTAGGATCAGGCACACAAACACAATAAGGACTCCAAAGACAAACAATGAATGCAATTGATTTTGAAGGAGTTTGCTTGCCTAGGGATGCAGAATTAGGGTTTGTTTTAAATCACATATTCAGAAGGATATAGTGCTGAGCACAGTGGCACATAGCTGTAATACCAGCAACTTGGGAGGCTGAGGCATGAGGATGGTGAGTTTGAGGCCAGAGTCTCCTTACACTACATACTGAGAACTTGACTCAAGGTAAAAACATTTCTAAAAGGAGACTGAGGTCAATGGTAGAGCATTTGCCTAGCATGCAAAAGGTCCTCGATTCAACTCTCCAGTACTAAAAAAAAAAAAAAAAATAGGATAGCTTTATTTTGACCTATGGTTTCAGGGGTTTTGGTCTATGGTCAGTTTATACCATTGGTTTGGGCCCATAGTGAGGTAGTTCATCATGGTCAGGATTGTGTGGTGAAATATGGTGCTCATGTCACAGACCTAAAGGAGGAGAAGAAGAAGAAGGAAGAGGAGGAGGATGAAGTGGAGGAAGAGGTGGAGGAGAAGAGGAGGAGGAGAAGGAAGAGGAGGAGGAAGAAGAAGAAGAAGAAGAAGAAGAAGAAGAAGAAGAAGAAGAAGAAGAAGAAGAAGAAGAAGAAGAACAAGAAGGTGGTGACGATGATGACAGAGGAGGAGGAGGAGCAGAAGAAGGAGAAGGAGAAGAAGAAAGAAGAGGAGGACCCAAGGTTCCAATATCTGCTTCAAGGGTACTTTTCCAAAGACCTAACATCCTTCCACTAGGTCTTGCCTACTAAGGGTTCCTCCATTTCCCAATAGCACCACTGGCTGGGGACAAAGCCTTCAATACATGGGCCTCTGGGAGATACTCAAGATCCAAACTATAATACTACCACCTCATCTTTGTGGCCTGCTAAGAAATGCACCAATCAAACAAATAATACTGAGTTGATTCTTAGTTAACAACTTGTTGTAAACAATGAACAATGGAAAACAGAGAGGAAATCAGAGCCAGATAACTCAAGACAGTTGCTAATTGGGACTTCAATACACTTAAAAGAGGTGCAAAACTAGGGGCTCAGGTGTAACAGAGTTCACACACATAAGGTATTGGGTTCAATCCCCAGTCGCAATAAATAAACAAATAAATAAATTGCACAAAAACTCGGTGAAAGTAGTGCTGACTGAGGATATTCTATGTTGAGCAATCTCACATAGAGGGATCATTAACCTCCCAGGCCTATCATTCAAAGGCTCCTTAAACATGGGTCTGCATTGCCTCTTTCTCAGACCTTGCTTGGAAACTGTTTCAGTTACATGGGAGCACATGCTCTTCCCAAACACATACAAAGCCATCTCTCTATTTGCCCGTGCTCCTTTTTTGCATATCTAACCATGCAAGCACTCTAAGATTTTCCTTTTCTAAAAATCCTTCCCATTCATTGCCACACATCCATGTCATTTTTTTCCATGAAGCTTTTCCTAACTCTTGAAACTAACTGTTAATTTTCCTCCTCTGAACTTCCATTTGATTTTGTTAGTTCTCTTCTGTGGCAGCTGCAGAGGCTACTTAGGTACCATCTTTCCACTCCTGGATTATCAAGCAGAAACCATAGACATATAACATCTTCAACAACTTGCTTACAGTGAATATTTACTTACTTTAAAAAATTGAATTCAGCAATAGGATCTGATTGAGATATTTATAAATTACTGATCTCAATCTTGATTTAGGCAAAACAACTGTTTTGCCACCTTGAGGGAAACAAGAAACCCAAAGAGCCTAAAGTCATCAAACTGAGCACTAAGCAGTGTGTGTTGTGATCTTGTAATTTTTGCTTCACTAACTTCTCCTACTGGGTTTAGTTTGCTTACCCTAACAAACATAGGCTCAACAGGACATTCAAATGGAGGACATGGATCATAACTCCCAACCCAGTTCAAACCAGAATAAAAACTACGTGTAGTACAGCAAAAGGGATTTTTAACCTCTGATCTGGCTGAAACCAGATTAAAAGACATGTCCAATACAGTTAAAAGCAGCACCCTTCCTCCACCTGAACAATGACATCATATATCTATCCCACTTGCATAATCATGCTAACAACTCTTTCCCTGGCAAAACATGAGACACATGTTCCAGAAAACATGCAAACATATGATAATCTTCACCCCAAAACCTATGCCTTAATCCTCCACTCCAGGGTCCCTCTTCCCTGAGTAGCCTAACACCCTTTGTTGTCAGGGAACATGGAAACTTTAGGTAGTGAGTCCATTCAGGTTCCTGACTATGCCACTCAATAAAGTTTCTTTCTGTTGGACTCCTGACTTCTGTCTCACAGTTTTTATTGGCATATGGTCCAAGGCAAAGAGTCTGAAGCCACTGGGCTAATAATTTCATTCATTTATTCCTATGATATTCCATGTACCATGTAAGCCTATAGGCCACACAAACATAAACAGCCAATTGATGGTACAGGTTAGACAGTTTTGACCCAAAAATGTGTGGGACAGGGACTGGGGTAAAGCAAATAAATCCTCATTTCTTAAAATTCTCTAAAGGACTTTTAATGACTAAGAGAATTTCTGAATACATGATCTATGAAACAGAAATCTGGCTTTGATGTCAAATCTGCCTCTCAAAAAAAGGCAGGAGCAGAATAACTCAAGCTTAGCCAGAGAAGAGAGTAACTGAGGGTGGAGGAACCCCCTCTCTTATCTGCATATTGAACTTGTAGTCTTCTCTCAGGGGAAACTATTGCATAGATTGATAAATATTTTTAGTACCCTAGTAAACATTCATGTTATATAAAATAAATTTTAGTCACAGTTATCCCTTTATCACACACATTTTTTTAACTGATTCAGAACTGCTCCTGTGTAACAGTAGTGGCAAAGTGTGGCAAACATCTTATTTCCAACAGCAATAAACTTAGGCTGTGATATAATGTTTTTTGTATATTTCTTCTCCATTCCTCCTTTCGGATTATAGATTATGAAAGAAGGATTTTATGCAGCAGTTGGAGACAAAATATATTTCTTATTAATGTAATATTTGCTACATTAATAATTTTATGTCTTTAATTATTGATGCAAACTTAATTGTGCCCCATGTCCCCTTTTCTTGAAGCTCAATAAAAACTATATTTTTCTTTAATTAGACTTCATTTGAAGACTGGAAAACAATGTGAGAGTGGTTTCTTGCTAATTCACCTATACACATCCAGAAAAGAAATGAAATTAGTGTCTTGAATGTGGTTTAGCAAGAAATAATATCTAACTGTTCTGCAAGTGTGACTTTCCCTTGTCCAGTTAACCTCACCCAGAGGCCAAGAACATATAGCTAGCTGAAACCTAACACTGCAGAAAGGGATGGCTTTCTCCCTTTCCTAGCTCTCGGGAGAAATTTTGCTGATTTCAGTAGAGATAGAAAGAGAAAATTGGGGTCACCTACATGGCTATCATACTGTCTTCCCTCTTTATATTCTCCGCTTTACTAGGACTGTAATCTTACTCTTTAATGCCTAATTTCAATATTTTGCTTTGGTACTCCACTTACAGTCATAGGGAATGTTATAACCACTTTATTCTGTGTCCAAATGTTTCAAAAGCAACTACAAGAAAGGATACATAGGAGAAAGGATACATGGTTAAGCATCTAGCCTGGGTTATACTAGATGCTTCCATTCAATTATTTTTTTAATCTCCAAAGATCATAATCATATATACAATAAAATCAAAAAAGAACAAAGCCTACTGGACTTGAGAAACAAACAGCCTTTGTTTTATTCTGTTTTGTGTTTTGTTTTTGGTTTGATTTTTGCCATAGTTGGAGGTTGAACCCTGGGCCTCACACGTACTTTGCAAGTGCTGTACTACTAGGATGCCCCTTCAGCTGATTTTTATTATTATTTTGAGTTGGGATCTCGCTCAGTTACACAGATTGCCTCAAGCCTCCAACTTGCAATCCTCCTTTCTCTGCCTCCTGAGTCACTGGGACTACAGGCATGTACCAGGGTAGCCAGCCATTTTCTACTTTTGAGAAATAAATGAGAATTGAAAAGAACATTTGTCTTGAAGAGAACATTTTCTACAGTAAGAACAGCAAAGAGTATGAATGGCCATTGATCCTGATCACTGTGTCAGATGGGCCTCTGGGAATAATGGGTGGCTGGAGAACTGGAAAGCACATATCCCATCTCTGTGAAATTCTCAACTCCAGCCCTTGATCCAATGTGAGAACATGGGCTTGATATTGACAGACTTTCAAAACTGATAAATAAAGATGAAAAATCTGGGTTTTGTGTAAAACATTCTACTTTTTAAATATTGTATCGATTTTTCTTAAAACAGTTGAGAATGTACCTACAAATGGATGTGGCAGATGGGCCACCAGTCTAGTATATCTGCCACTGATATTCTCAATACAGGTAAAATACGTGGTTCTACCTCACAGCAGCCTGCAGCCATAAACCTGTGACGTCCGATCCTGTCACATCTCGGAAGCTAAGCAGGGCTGGGCCTGGTTAGTACTTGGATGGGAGACTGCCTGGGAACCCCAGGTCTGTAGGTTTGGAAGGAGGCCCCAGCAACCCACTCCCAAAAATCAATCCGCCATTCAAAACCCTATGAATAGCAGAGAATCACTGACAATAGGGTTTCACCTGTTGTAGGTAGGGTACCGATGAGTCGGATACCTACTCAACATCACCTAACAACAACCTCACTGCATGCCAACCATCCATCTTCTGTTAGCTTATTAAATGAATCACCATGGATTTATTCTTAAAAGGCAAAGGTTCTTGAATATTATTTTCTTTGAAAAAAAATCTGGGCATAGTTTGTGTTTCCTAAAAAATAATTTTAAATCCATATTTACTCATAACAGGTATTTTTAGGATACAAAACTGGAAGACAAAAAAAGCAAGTAAATTGCCATAGTCCCATCATCCAAACACAGTCACTCTAAACACTGTTGAACATTTCCATCCAGGATTTTGAATTACACTCACATTTGGTAATTTTTAAATCAGTGTAATCACACAGTAGATATAATTCTGCATAGTTCTTTTTCCTTTAACTTATTATACTAAGAATCACTACATATGATTTACTGTTTCATTTAACATCTTTAATGGCTACATAAGGTCACTGAGGAGTTTTATCCTAGTTTTCTAAATCAACTTAATTTAGGTTTTCATTCAGGGAAATTTAAATATTACAGAAAACATTTTCTGGAATAAAATATTTTTCTTATGTTAAATATCAGTCTAGATTTTTTTAAGCAGAATGTGTTACTAGATATGCACATTTCCAAGGCTATTAATTTAGGATGTCAATCATATTTTTTTCAAAAAAGTATTATTAATTTGTACTGTGGTGCATTAGTTCATAGGAGTTAGTTACTACATCCTTATCAACCAAGGAAGTCTTAAATGAATTTTGATAATAGATTTCAGTTCACCGATATGAAAAAAGTCTAACCTCTTTATCCATGGTGTAAATTATAAACAATCAGTACCCACCCCGTTGCTTCTTATCTTTAATAATTAAACTTTTATTTTTACCTATTAATTTAATAAATTGAAAGATTCACGTCACTTACTCAATCCCAGTCTATGATGCAGATTTGATGAAATGTAGATGAATAGTTATAGATAAGAGTTTGCAATACAAATAAACAAAGACATAATACATATGGAGGAAATATAAAATATATTATCCTGTATGCATATAAATTTGATGATAAGGATAAAGGCAGAGAGGAAGAGAGGGAGAGAGAGAGATTGACTTGAACTCTGGACAACAGTTTGCTGAAGGTATAGAGTCCAGCACCACTTATGATCCTGCTTTCACCCTTACAACTGCATTGTCCACATAAAGACAATCTTTTCTCCTATATTCATTTTCTATTGTATAAAAGATTATCAAAGACTTAGTGGCCTAAAATACTACAGATTTAATATCTCATAGTTTTCTTGATGTGGAGCCTGGACACTAGATAGATGGGGATTGCTCAAGGTGTCACTCAGCTCACCTCACAGCTACAATCACATATTCTACTCCTGAGTCCTCTTCCAAGCTCCCTGGTTGATGTAGAATTTGCTTCCTCACAGTTGAATGACCAGAATCTCTATTTTCTTGATAGCTGTCCATTGAGTATTATGTTCAGTTTCCAGAGCCTGCATTCAGATCTATCCCTGAAACTTTCTCTAGGAAAGTTGTTTCTTCCAGGCTATCAGCAGAACTTCTCTAATGCCTCAAATCTCTCTGACTTATGTTAAGAGCTTACCTGACCAGGTCAGATTCACCCAGGTTTATCTCCCTTTTGATTAAACTCAAGTGAAGTGGTCAGGGATCTTAACTACATTTGCAAAAAGCCTTCTATATAATGTAACATAACTACCCAAAGGGCATCCCTTCATATTCACTACTTCTGTTCATAGTCCCAAGAGAATTTTGTACACCAGAACAAGGGAATCTTGGAGGTCATTTTAGAATCCTGTCCACAATAGACAACTTTCCTCAGGCTTACCGCAGAAGTATTGCACTCTTCTAAAGAGTGAGCTGCTGAATAGTCATGAATACTTTCTTAACTGCCTTTCATTGTCCACAAAACTGTTTTGATTTCTCAGCACTGTCTTACCACATTATCTGATTGGTCCAGTTCCATCTACATTCAATACCTATCACTATGTTTAAAACTTCAGTGTTGGAGCCTTTTTCCTGCCATTTGATAAGTATAATAAATAGTTGTCACAAATGAAATTTTCACAAAAGCTGACTGTGTGATGTCAATAACAGGTATAGTTTTTGTAGCAGTAATGTAGGCTGATTCTAGAAATCCTAAATTTATCATTAATACACTCTATTCAGAGGGACTTAACTCTTTTAATATACACTGAAAATTCAACCTTCAAAGCATTTTAGAAAGTGACAGACATCTGAAAGTCCCATTTTTATTCCAATGAAAATACCTTTTACCATGAAGTTAAATTTTCACACAAAATGTAAAGAGACTAAAAAAAGGAAATAAAAAGTGTTATTATTCTCAGTAAGACAATTCATAAGCCTGTTGATTTAGGAAAATCTTTGAGAATTTATTTGCATAAGTGTAAGGTAAATTCAGTTTCCACAATGCAAGGAAAATGCTTTGAGGAGTTTTCTGGAGTTTCATTTCACTGTGTTTGCTTCTTTTCCTGGAAAAATATTTTATACCATTTTTAAGGACATACTATAAGAAATATTTATGTTTGGAGAAGAAATCCATCTACAGCAACTCAAATTTAATTTTAAGAAGAAGTAAACATTCCTATAAACAAAATCAATGATTTCCCTAGGTACATTTTAAAAATGAATGAAAACCATTCAGCTCTGGTTGTCTATTTTGTTGCTTAAACATTGAAGAGCAATGCATTGGGATTTTAAAGAACTATTGCATTATTTTATAAATCATAGCAAATATTTCATAGTTTGGAAAAGAACTATCAAGCTATATCACTATTCTCTTTTAAGAGTACCAGTTGAAATAAACAATCAGATCAGGTCATGCATGGAAGAAAATTCTCTAAACTATTCACCTTAAATAAATGTTCAATCAGATAAATGGAAAATCTGTTTAAAAGAGAAATATTCCATACTTCCCCAATTATTATTGATGAATCTTTCGCTCAAAGTTTTCAAATCTATTGAGCAACTATATAGCTACAAGTGGATTGACTTTTTATAGGACATGAATATACTAGATTAATTTAATCAAACAAATATATTTCACTCCATCTGATTTTCAATACAGTGTGTTGGTAAACCCTTATAGAAAGATGTTCTTGTAGTTATTATTTGCAATTTGGGGAAATTGATGAGGTTACATAAATGTAGCCTAACTTGGAAGTTTAATACAGTAAGCTATCATACTTCTACACTTTGGTTGTGCTGAGGATGATTATTTAGAAATGTAGTAAGTTTATTATAGGAATTTGATAAAAACAAGAATATAAAAAAACTAGAGAGAAGGTAATATCAGTACTTTTTAAAAAATGGTTTGGCATTTTTTGGCCAAGGCACATGAAAAAATGTTCAACATCCCCAGCCATTAGGAAAATGCAAATCAAAACTGAGATACCATCTTATTCCAAGAAGAATGGCCAAAACTAGCAAAATAAGTAATAACAAATGTTGACGAGGATGTAGGAAAAAAGAACCCTTTTACATTGCTGGTGGGACTATAAATTAGTTCAGCCACTTGGGAAATTAATACGGCAGTATCTTAGAAAACTAAGAAAAGGACTGTCATATGACCCAGCTGTATCATTCCTGGGAATATACCCAAAAGAAGATAAGTCATCATACCACAGGGACACCTGCACTTCCATATTTAATGCACCACTCTTCACAATAGCAAGTTTATGGAATCAACCAAGAGGTACATTATCAGCAGACTGGATTCAAAAACTGTGTTATATATACACAACAAAATATTATGCAGCAATAAAGAAGAATGAAATAATGTCATTTGCAGAAAAATGGATTAAACTGGAGAACATCATCTTAAGCAATCCTACCCAGTTCTGAAAAGAGAAATACCATATGTTCTCACTCATATGTGAGAGTTAATCTAAATTAAAGCAAGAATAAATATAAATAAATAAATAAATAAATAAAACTATATGCATGAAGACATAAAAATGAACATTTATACATATCTAAGAAGGGAAAATATAACCAAATTTGAAAGAAGAGGGAGGGGGTCAGTTGGTCGGAAAGGAGGTTGGGGAAGGGAAAAGGGGGAGCAGAGGTAAAGTAAAGGGAAAAAGAGGGAGAGGAAAACCTCAAAATATATGATGCAACTATATCAAAACATGGGAAATATGGTTCTGTAAAACATATAAGATGATGAATGTGTAAGCAAAAGTGATATAATATTTGCATAATGATATAGCAATAGTCTTACTACTCTGTTCCACACCAACATTTATAAATAAAAAGTAGTTTGCCATTTTTAAAATACTTTGCTGTTTTTAAAATTGTTCTTAAAAATAAAAGGAAAGCTAACTTTAGTTCCTAATCTATAGCCTGTTAGATGAGAAGAGAAATTTTTACATGATATACCTTGAGAAGCATGAAGCACCTCCAACTAGCTGACCTGGCCTTGATATTTGGTGACTAAAATGTCAAAACTTTAGTTTAAAAGCATTAGCAACCACCAATGAGGCAGAAGTTATGTGCCGTGGTAATGCATAAAGTCATGTTCACATAATATTAGTTCTGAAATATCAATTGTGACTTTCTAATGCATGCCTAGCAGGATAGGAGCCAGTAAATTTGAGTTTGAAGTAGGCAGGAAAGAGAAAGATTGTCTCCCAAAACATACTAGTCACAATAATCATCCAATCCATAGTCATTGAAAAGAGTCAACTTGAGCAGAGATCACCAGACCACCTCTGTGAGACTGTCAGAGTGTAATGCTTTGTAGCTAGATCTCAAGGTAAGGTTTGAAGGCCCAGGGAAAACAGATGAACAGTTAAAGAGTAGGAACTGCTGGAAGGGGTAAAGAGAGCATCCATACTCATATCTGAATATGTACAATAAAGTAGGCATGCAGAATCAGGAGAGGCTATTGACCAGAGATATTACTGTCTTCCCACAACATAATATTTAATCTTCTCCTACAATTCATCCATATTCATAAGGATACATATATGCTAACATATATTGTATATAGTACATATCTATACATTGACTCATTATGTATTGATACACATCTATATAACATTGTATAGATAAAATGATAACTCATCTTAGAAACCCATAAAGGTTTAAACTGACATTTAGGTTTAAAATGAAATTCAGAAAAATTCAGAAATCTCACAAAAATTTACAAGTTTCTCATATATCTTATGATAAACTTGCAAGTATAATTTTCATGTCTTTTGAGTAAAAATGAATAAGATTTTCTCAGTTTGGGTCTTGACTCCAGAGTACAACTGAGCTATGATGGGAAATGAGGTATTGGTTAGTAACTTGAACAATCAATACCAAGGATAACATCATATCAATTTGCATTTTTCCCATATACAATATCATTTCAAAATTTGCCAGAGCTTCAGTTCATATCTGGAATAAGGTGCTCATAAAAGAATATACTTTTAGTTTTGCATTCTGATCATTCATTCAAGATCCTTCAAGATTCCAAAGTTTAAGTTTATAATTATTAAGGTTTAATTTTCCCCGACAGTGTAGCATTAAGTTTCTGCCAGCTTGCTGATAAAATCATGAATTTTCTTAATTTGTTTTTTGCTTTTCAATAATTTTTCTACATAGCTTTGTTTTTAAGAGCTCTATTTCTTGCTTCTTGAAGGAAAGGAAAAACTTGTTTGCACAATAGATAAAGATCCAGGGATTTGTAACCTGGGGAATTGAGCAATTGTTTCAATATTTCCAGCAGCAGTTTACAGAGAGTAGGATTATATAACTGTGTTTAGTCAGAGGAACTTGTCAAAGAAGTTCAGTATAAGAGTGCTGAGACATTGCACATAAAGCTGTACTATCTGTTGCTATCTAAAATATCCGACAGTTCAAAGGAAAGATGTACCACAAGAACGATCAGGGACGATCAGGGACCTTTGGTTAATATATCAAATATGCCCACTCCCTACATGAATGACTGATCACATTCACTTAATATTCAAGATACCCATTTTTCACAATCATATATTCTAAAAATCAGGCAGCAACTTTTAACCAAAGTAACTTTTAATATAGTAATATTCTTTTTCTTTTGAAAACATTAATCTAATCAAAGGTGAATCATAAATAAGAGGCCTTTTAGAAATGATGTGTAAGATATTTCAATAAACAAATTTAAGGCCAAACATAAGAAGGAGAAAATCTTTTTTTGTTTGTTTTTTGGTGTTATACATTATTTCTGCCTAATAATTTTCTCCCATGTCTTTGTGTCTGTCTCAGCACAATAATAACACTATTTTGTACAAAAAAACAAATAATACCACTTGATCCCTAGATTCCCCCTGTGTTGTTGTTTTGGTCCTTAATACTCGTCCTCATAGACCCTTACAGTCCTCTTTATTATTCTAAAACCTTAGCAAAAGAGGAAAACCAGGAAAAAAATCCTATACTGTGATGGTGACCCTAGTTAGTAGATCCTAGACCTATGTTTAAAAGCATGTGGAAAACATCATCAGACTAAATTTAGTATCCTTATTGGGGAGAGAATTTACTTGTTATTTATAAGAATACTCTGGTGTGTGTGTGTGTGTGTGTGTGTGTGTGTGTGTGTGTGTGTGTGTGGTTTTTAAGTAAATCAAAGCACACTAGAGACTTTAAGACCATATCTACAATTTAACGATTACTGTTTTCATAAAAGATAAATCATTACATGTGGTTAAGAGTGATGATAGCAGAAGGGATCTGTTTCATTGAAAAGTTGTAATTTGACCTACTCTGACACATTAGGGGAAGTATTCTAAACTAAACTTTTATCTTAATAGGTGAATCAATCAAATGGCTTTAACTAGGGCTGTAATTGAGTCTTGTGGCACTAGAAGGAGACTTAAAGATTACCTAGAACATCTGTCTCATTTTACAGACAACAATAATGAGGTCCAAGAAGAGAGTCATTTGCTTCCCCAAAGTTGCCCAGGTAATTAGAAACAAAACCATGGGTAGATCCCAGTACTTCTGTTATCCAAAGTGATACTATTTTCCTAAGAGAATAAAATACTGTGGTTCTGGGCAGTTTTACCAGAACCTACAAATTTAGCATAAGTCTCAGAAGAGTTTTGAGAGCCTATAAGGCATTTGTGGGCTGGGTTTTAGCTCAATTGGTAGAGTACTGCTCCACACTCTCTGAAGACACAGGTTTGAGCCCACAAAAACAGGAGGAAGATGTGGCAATTCACTCCTGAACAATCTTGGGCAAAAAAACAAAAAAACAAAAAATAGCCATTGAAAACCAGATGAGGGTCACTATGAGTCATACCCAACTCGACGGCACCCAACAACAACAACAAGGCATTTTTGGTAGATTGGGAAATGTATGTACTGGAAAACATCATTTTAAATAGTCCAGGAAGTCTTTAAAGTTTAGAACCATAGATCAGTTTGAGAAGTGGAAATGTCATATGTAAGTATTTCATTTCACTTACTAAATTTGGAGAGAAGGAAGTGAGTATCTGGGAAAGTAAAATGGCCCATCAAAGTGTGATCAGTGCTAGGTCAAAATGGAACACAACTGTTCTAATTCCTTGTCTACTGCTGTTTCACAAAACCGAGTATCTTCATCATGAATAACATCTAGGAAATGGAAAAATGCAAGGTTATTTAACCTAGTATAGCTCTCCTATGAGAGATTTCTCAGGCAACACAATGGCATGGGTGATATTTGTCCTCAGGACTGTCAACTGGAATTTAGCTCAGTTGGTAGAGTGCTGCGCTGCAGTCTCTGAGGTCTCAAGTTCAATTCCCAGTACCCCAAAAATGGGAGAAGGGCCTGGCAATCCACTCCCAAGGCAATCCCAAAACAGGCAGCCATGGAAAACCCTATGAGGGTCACTATGAGTCAGATACCGACTCGATGGCACCTAGCAATAACAACCCCTTCTCAATGGTCATTGTCCTATCTCATGTGTTTTCCCTTTTCAACCTATCAAAATATACTGCTAAGAAAGGTTTTAAAAGCTAACTTATTTTTATCCTTTGTAACATCCCTGTTTGATAGGTACTAATATTAATATCATTAATCAATTTAGAGATATGAAAATGAAGACTGCCTAGGGATTGAGCTATTTGTTCATATGTACACAGTTTGTAAGTGGTAAATAGAGACTCCAGCCCAGAGTCATCAAGAATCTATTTTAAACACTTCTAATTCAGCATTGTACCTAGGAAACAGTACATATATTATAAATGTGGCCTTGTCCTAGGGTTTGTATCTCAGTGGTAGAGAGCTTACTTATCACACACGAGGCCTTGGGTTGGATTCCAAGCAATGCCGTAAATAAATAAATAAAGTCTATGCAAAAATAAAAAAGTAAGGAAAGCAAATTAGGGAAGAATAGGGGGTGGAGGAAGGGAGAGAATGAAGGAATGAAGGAGGAAAAGCAGGAATAAAAGGAGGACAAAAAGTAGGAAGGATTTCTTTTAGAAAAAAAGTTAAAATGATATATATATATAAGCAATGTCAAAAATACAATATACAATGTAGAGTTAAAATGATAATATAGATAAGCAAATAAGTATGTGTTTATATGTATACATGGATTTTATTTATTTATTTACTTATTTTTTTGCTATACTTGGGGATGAACCCAGGGCCTCAAGCTTGCATGCTTGCATGGTTTGCAAGTGCTGTACCACTGAGCTGCACCCCCAGCCCACTTTTTTTTTAACTTTTTGAGACAGGTTCTCACTAAATTATACAGACTGCCTCTGGTCTCGAACTTGCACTCCTCCTGCCTCCGCCTCCTGTGTTGCTGGGCTTACAGGCATGCGCCACCACGCCGGGCTTGTATACATGGATTTTTATACCATCTTTATACTTGGCTGCACAGATTGCAAGTTATAAGCAGGAAGTTATTTTTTAATTGTTATTATTTTCCAGTTTTTTAGAAAACAGACTATGAATGAAAGAGACAAAATTCCTTCAGTATTTCTTCAAGCACATTATAGCTGTAATTGGTAGCAAATTGTTAACATTGGAAATATCATTGTATATATCATTTTTTAGTTTTTTTCTATAAAAGCCAATTCTTGTATGACAGTGAAACTTTCAAAAGGAAAACGGGTTAAGCATTTAAATCTTACAAACATTGAACTAGATGTGATACACATGTACACATGTAACCTGTAAGCTGGTATACATTATTTCTGCCTAATAATTTTTTCCCATGTCTTTGTGTCTGTCTCAGCACAGTAATAACACTATTTTGTACAAAAAAAAACAAGTAATACCACTTGATCCCTAGATTCCCCCTGTGAGATAAAACTAGTGGAGAAATGTGGGGTATCAGGGGTGAGAATTCACAACTAACTACTAATAGCCAAGAGCCAGAGAGGACCCAGGATTACCTAACATAGAACAGAAAGAAAGCTGAAGCAAGAAGAGTAGTTCTAAAGGCAGACGGAATGCTAAAGGGCCCCATGAGGAAGATGTAGCATCAGTTTGGAGGCCGGAAAGATGAGGTCTAAGGCTTGTGAAAGTGGGATTAACACCACACAAGGGAGTCACAGTGATGTCTTTATACCATCCCGAGTGTGGAGGGCCAATGACTTCAAGTAGACAGTTATCACATCGTATTTCTCCACCATACACTGGAGTGTAGGGTGGCACTCTTGACTGTGCAACCAGTGAGGCAGCAGATGGTAGCATGGAATCTTAGATACCTGTGGTCAACTTTAATTGCTTTCCTATTGGCAATTTGTGTTCACACTCAGTTCTTAGAAAATGTAACCATTTATTTGTCTGGAGAGACACTGGGACTTGTAGACTTCTAAAGAGAGGACACACATATTTTGAGAAAAATATATTTATATATTTCAAAGAAATCTTCAAAAAGTTAAAATACATTTCCCTTTTTAAATCTCTAGTAAATTATTTAACAATATCTTCATATCTTCTCTGTTGGATATTTCATTTAGTTCAAAAAAGAAATAATTATATTTCTCTCCCAGTAACGTCAAAAAGCTTCTGCTATTGTCCAAAATGAAAATATTTTACTGTAGTCTAATGTTACATTCATTGTACAGCATAAGGACCAAGAGCCACATGAAGCATTATTTTCTTACTGACTTCAATCCTCCTATTCCATAAAGGATGGGAGGCAAAGGGTAGAACAAGTCCTCAGCATTCCCATACCAGTTTGCTTTTGGAATGGGATGTTCAGACAACCACCAGTTGTTGTACTGGTTTAAATAAGCCAGCCAAGGTACAAGAAAACCTAACTTCTATGTTAAAATCCACATCTGCTTGTGCTAGAGTGAAAACCCATCTGAGAATCAATGAAGCACATGGAGAGGGTCTAATTAAATCCCCATGCCATTTCCTTTAGAACTGTCAAATTGAAATTGTAATCGTGTATTCATTCACCCCCAATGGTGTAGTGGTAATTTTAGAAGTGGGAATATTTAAGCAATAAGACCCAACAGTGTGTGTTTTGCTAGGATATCAATAATACTGGATAGTTCATGGGTATGCAGTCAATACTCTGAAAAAAAATTCCTAAATAGTGAACCACAAGACTCTTCTTCAAGTATTCACTCATGCTAATGAAAAAGACATAATTCTGTATCAGGAATGAGAATTTTAAATAGATGTATTTATCAAGTTATTATACCAAAAAATCATCCTAAATTAATAAAGATAATATAAAGCATTGGCTCATTAAATCAAAATGATGGTATGTTAAAAAAATTAAACAGTAAACTTTCAAGATTTCTGTTTTTTAAAGTTACCATAACATTCCATAAACTTGTTCTGCCTTCAATCTTTTTGTATCTTCTATTAATTTTGTCATTGCCTTAAGTGGTTCTCAACTAAAATCTAATTGAATAAGTATGAAAGGAATATGTGTTCTGCAACTTGATATTATGGCACTCTTTTGCCTCATTTTAGAAGATGGCAATGGATTGATGGATAAGACATGGATTGAAAGGTCTATATATTCTTCACATACCCTAAAAAGAGATGTAACTACAACTTTACTATGTTGTTGTTGTTAGGTGCTATGAAGTTGGGTCCAACCCATAGTGACCCTGTGTAGAACAGAACAAAATACTCCCCAACCCTGCACCATGCCCAGCACTGTGTCAGTGCTTCTCTGTTATTCAATTACTATAAGCTATGTTTAAATAACAAATAGTGAAGAAAGATAATCAAATTACATAATTAATTCATTGGCTTCATGTGGACACACCCTGAGTTAAGAGACTTATAAGGGTAGTTCCAACTCCTTGACAGAAGTATCATTATGTTCTTGCTTCTGTGATATAGTATAGTTTACTCAATCTAAAGGCAAAGGCAAAAAAATGCATCTGCAGATTATCATTAAAATGCTGTCCTTAATATACTTACTGACAGAAAGATTCAGTAGAGCCAAGAAAATAAGGCAATCATGATAGCATCCTAATCACCTGCATATAAAAAATTTCATTCTTCTGCTCATCTCTTGTCATTGTATACTCTCCTACTCTACCCTCCATTCAACCCAAACACAGGTACACCTGCAGGGCTGGTGGTGGGCTTTCTGTAGATATGACCCAGGCAGCAAAGATCACTGCTATGGAGTAACAACAGAGAACAATGAAAACAGGGAGACTGGCTTACCGCTAGTGTTTGCCTATCTTCATTCTTGTCCCTAACCCATATAAGATGCCTTAAAAACTCCCCACAGCCAAGTTAGGCCATCCTCCAAGGTCACTGTGTACAAATATAGCAACATTAGAGAAAATCGAGGGAGGTCTTGCTGTCTTATGTGTCCAGGGTGTGCCTCAGGGAAGAATTAAGGAACAATGGTGACAGTAAAAAAAAAATGCCAAAGTAAAACTGAATGCCAACTCTGTCTAAAGAACTACAGAAGATAGATCATAAACATAATTCACATAAAGGAGAAAAATCCCTGGATAACACACAGGCTTTCTTCCCAATTTCATGTCCACTTTGCCAAAGCCCATTCAACTTTTGGTGCCTAAAGATAGAGGGTAGGAATGAGGGTAACACTTTGGTGAATGGGAAAAGTCCACTGCTTTAAATTCATCTCCTCTGATCCCTCTCCCATACAATATGAAAACTACTCATATCATCAGTATAGAGAAGCATGATATCAAGTCACGCATTCTCTACCATACATTGGAAATACATCCATACAGAAAGTGAGAGGGTGGGTCTAAACACAAGTTAATGAAAGATAAACTCATAAACAATCAGTTAGAATTGAAAACCATCAAAATATTAAGAAAAATCCATAAATACCTTCTCTATATAATGTCAGCTCTCCAACATCAGAGTCCAAATGGAAAGAATATACACAAGGTGATGGAAAGCTTCCAACATTCAACTCATGTGAAGATGAAGATGAAGATGAAAAAGAGGAAGAGGAAGAGGAGGGGAGGGGGAGGAAGCGGTGGAGGAGGAGATGACAGAAAAGAAGGCAGAAAACGTAAATGTTGTGATGGGGCTTTCTGAGGGAAGGTCAACATCTGAATTATAGTGGATTGCTCTTTGTGCTCTTATTTTACCTGAGCCTGTTTTGTCCACTGAGAGAGCACACTGCTTTTTAAAATACTATATACCTACTCACCAAGATTATTGGTAAATTTCTAAAACTTTTGCAGAAAAAAATTACCAAGCTATTTATTTTCAATGCCCATTGGTAGAATATTTGCAGATTCAAGTGAATTGAGCATCATCCAGTGGCCTTCATCAGAGATGTCAAATAAATGACCCTAAATTAAAGCATTAAAATGAGTATCCTTTAGCTTTGTTTCCAAGACCAGCTTTGTTTCCATATCAGTTAACCATTTCACTGAAATAAAAGTATGGTCACTCAAACTAGTGGTTTTTATTTATTTTTTGTTTTGTTTTGTAGTGCTGTGGTGCAAACCCAGGGTCTTATGCATACTAGGAAAGCACTCTACCACTGAACCATATCCTTAGCCCTGTCATGTTTATTTTTTGCAAAGGACCCATATAAATAGATCTCAAAAATATCTTTTGCTTTTTGCATTATAAAACAGACTTTTTCATCTTTGCTATTCTTTTTATTACATATGAAGTAAAATATTATAAATGTGTACAATGAAGGACATGTGTCCCACTTAAATAAATGTTCTGGGTACCATCAAATTATATTAAAAATAAGTCATTTTATAGCATTCATATTATTCATTCTTTCATATCTACCCAAAACTAAAATGGACCATTTATAAGCACTGAGCATTATCAGAACCTTAAAATATAAGTAATTCTGCTACAGCATAAGATATATAATGAAAATTAGTTCATTGGTCTTTGGCCAGATAGGAGACATACAGAAGACACAACACCTGACTTACCTTGAGAGAGAAAAATAGCAAAAGCATGTTAAAATATCTGCTATTTTTGTTAAAGATGTGATATCATAAAATATTTATTATTTGCTCTTTTTTCCTGCTGGTGGAAAAACACCTGTTTCTTGCCCATCATCTGATCTTATTATTATTGTTAGGTGCCGTCAAGTCAGGTCTGACTCACAGTGAGCCTATGTTACAACAGAACAAAACACTACCTGACACTGTGCCAAACCCAGCCCTATGTCAGTGTTTCTCTGCTTTTCATAGGGTTTTCAATAGCTGATTGTCTCGGGATGGCTTCGGGAGTGGATTGCCATGTCTTTCTCCCATTTTTGTGATACTAGGGATTGAACCCAGGTACTCAAAGAGTGCAGAGCAGCACTCTACCAACTAAGCTAAACCCCAGGCCCATCTGATCTTATCAGTGCCCACATAATAAACATTCAATATCTCCAAAGCCTTTCTGAGTGGTACATCTAAACCAAACTTTACATATTGAACAATGGCTTGGTAGAGGAATAATGACTCAAGTTAGGGTTGACTCAGTTGGTAGAGTGCCACTCTGCATTCTCTGAGGCCCTGGGTTCTATCCCCAGCACTACAGAAACAGAAGGATGTAGCAGTCCACTCCCAAAGCAATCCCAAAACAATCAGCCATTAAAACTAGGAAGAGCAGAAAAACACTGGCATAGTGCCCAGCATGGCACAGTGTTGAGAAATGTTTCTTTCTGTTGTACACAGGGTCACTATGAGTCAGACCTAACTGGATGACACCTAACAAAATCAAACAATAACTTTGCTGTAGAAGACAAAATGTATGTAAGCTTTCCTACTTAAGGTGGTTTTTGTTACACCTGTGCATCCTTGCCAAAAAATATGCTGGGATCTCAATAGTGAGCTAACTAAAAAGTGAAGTCAATTAGAATTGTATAAAGTCAAAGCTAAAAATATTAGCCTTGCTGTAGATCTCCATTAGTGCTAAGCCCCAGCACTGGATGCTAAGTTACACACACACACACACACACACACACACACACACACACTCATACACATACAGTCACACACACTAACAAACTTTTGTTAATTCAGTATGAATGCTTTTCTGAAGTTTGGACTTTTCAAATGATCCAAATTTATTGCTGTCAAGTTTTCTTAAGATATGAAACTTATTACACCACATTTAAAATTAGGAAACATCTATTCACATTCAGCATATTGTCTTAAATGTTCAAAAATGGTAGACTTCACTTACAAAGTTTCAGGCTTCTACTTCATCACAGACTGTGAAAATTAGAGGGGGAAAAAGGTGGAAAGTAATGAGTGAAAGACAACATTTCAATTCTGAGTTTCCTAATTTTAAGATTTTTAGCCCCTGATTTACCAAATGTAAATTTTGAACTTCTCCAACTGAAATATTTCTTAAATATTAATATAGAAGGATTGTGTATACTTCCCATTGTTTCATTTGCCTGGAAAACAGATTGAAAGAACAATAATGCTGGATTTCAGATGTCTGAAGGAAATGTTCCATGCATGACATCTATTTTCCCTGGGGATTTGACACACATTTGCTTTAGTGTATTGGTGTGTTCCTCATTACCTTAAATACTGTACACTAAACACAATAGTGTATTCCACTTTTCAAGTAAAAGAAAAATAGCATAAATCCCAGAGTACTTCTCGCTGAAAAACAATAATTTCAGGGTTAAGCTTTGGAAAAAAGAAAACATGCAAATAATCATGTTTCTAATTGCTTAAATTTTTAAAGATTATATGTAAGTCCTCCATAAGCCTTCCATACATATAAGTTTTCCTTGTTGTTGGAGGATTATCCAAAGCCAGAAAGAACATGCTTTTGAAAGTCAACAGCTAAAAGAAATAAGATCTGCATCTCTAAATAGTTCAAGTCATCCATTTAAGATGTTTGAGTTATTAATCCTCTGGAAAATTGTTTGGCTTCCAGAAGCAGTGAGTTATTAAACATCTATGTGAATTCTCTGGATTTTTGCCACAAACTGACACATAAAGTTCCACATTGAACATAGAATGCCTCTCGTCCATACTATACCAGCTGCCTTATAACATCAACATCTCTGTGTAATTGCCTTTAATTAAAAACATATAAAATATTTTAAAACACTTCCATGATTCTCATTCAGTATCTGTTCGACTGCTATGAGGAATTTATCCCTCTCAGTAAAAAGCTATTATAAAAGCATAAAAGATTTGCCAAAGAAATACGATTTGGTATGATAGTATAAATAATTAAATATATGATAAGTTCATATTCTCACATCACATGGTACGTAAGATAATTTTTTCACGTTGTTTGTCTTTTCCCTGACACAACTACATCAAATGATCAGAGGTTAGTTACTCTGCATCATGAGAACTTGGTGGAGCTCTCAAATCAAATGTCTCAAATTATTTCCCAAGTCCAGACAATAAAAATAAACATCTTTCGAAGGAGCTAAGCCAGATCTATTAATGAACATGAGGTACCTCCCATAAGCTGGAAGGAAATTGTCCCCTGAAATTAAAGACCAATTGATATCAACATTTGTTTTCTCTTGGCACCATCTTCAGAATCTTGGATTCAGACCTTGGATTTATGTATCCTGATGCACTTCAGTAAAACTAAAAAGACTTCAGAATCCTTCACTCAGTGAATTGAAGTAAATAAGTGAGTTTATTTGGCAAATTATATCTATAAATTTAAATAAATGCATTTTACAACTTAATTTAGATAGAGTTAAAATTTGCATTTATTAGAATACTTTTTTCCTATTAAAGATAGAAAAACCAAGGTGACTAGAGTGAGTTAAGGACAGAAGTTAGAAGCCCAATGAAAAACATTAATAAAAAGCAATTTAATTATTGCCAGATCCTGAAAAAGTGTGTGATATTCCCAGTTAAACTTGAAAACTTCAGCTTTCTTTGCTGGTGCTGAATTCTGAAGATAAATTCTACAGTTTTCTGAAAGAGGTAAGTTTCATTTAACAGCTGAAACACTAGCAGACTTGGCAACCAAAATCTTCTGTTTATCCAAAGATTAGGTACAGTGCATTAAGCCACAATACAAGTGTAGAATACCTACATGAGCGTGCCAATGACAGCTTTAGAGAATAACAACAATTCAGTGCCAACATCAGCTAGACACTAAGCAAGAGAGATGGCAGACCAGGTCTAGCTGAGGCAAGTTATTAGTAGGTATCTCTCCTGAGAATGAGATTTAGTCATTTTTATGGTCTATGTCTTTTAGTCTAGATTTTTAAAGTCTAAGAAACTACAAACCTATTAAAGTGAGAGTTTTGTATTAATTGAATGAGTAATTCAATAAATTGGTGAATAGATGAACAAATAAATAGATGGATGAATATATGATTTTTTCAAATCTTACAATTTACAATATAGTATTTCAACAAAAGGCCAAAGTGTTTAACTTTCTTCTTATAGCAGGTTGCTTGAAAATGTACCCACTAGGTTGAAGATAGCTGATACAATAATTGGAGAAATTTGTCCTAAAGAGATTGTTGTTGTTGTTGTTGTTGTTGTTATGCCATTGAGTCAGTATCCGACTCATAGCGACCCTCATAGGGTCTTCAATGGTTGACTGTTTCCGGATTGCCTTGGGAGTGGATTGCCAAATCCTCCTCCCATTCTAAAGAGATTAGGCTGACATAAAAATTCACTTTCAATATATCATAGATATTATTAAGGACATAAATTGGAGAAAAAAAAAGATGTTAGGATTCAGGCATTAATTGTTTAGTCAAGAAGTTTACCCTCAAAAGAATCCAGTGCTTTACATTTTAAGCAGAACTCTTATTTCAAACTTCTTGGCTGGATGTATAAGTTACATCAAAACAAGTAACTAGATCATGATAAACTGGAGTATCTATACACCAGGATCATATCCAAATGCAAATTAAGTATCAGTGGAAGTCAAATCAGTGGAGTATAATTTATTAAGCTACTGCTGTGTTAACGCAACTTCCAAACGTGGCTCACTTACTATTTGGGATTTGATTAGGCTCTAGAAGAGCCTGGTTCATTTTATTCAGATAAGGCTATTTAAGGCCATAAACTTCATAAGCTGATGCTGACCTCTTGCGGGGGGGAGTCAGGGATTATGAATTTAATTATGTTAGAAATCTATAAAATTCTAAATCATTCATTTTCCATCCATTGTGTGTGTGTGTGTGTGTGTGTGTGTGTGTGTGTGTGTGTGTGTGTGTGTGTGTTGCTGGCTTTCAAAGTTGCATATGGCAATAATAAGGGGAGGCATATTTTGCTCTGGGATCCTTACACCATTATGACACTACCCAATAGGTTATGGCAATTGCAATACTTTGTAGACCAGTGGAAAATACATCTAAAAATAACTGTGCCATTTCTAAGCAAAAGCAGAAGTAATTGATGTTTCCTAGAAAAATGATCCCATCTGGCTTTGTAGAAGAGCAGCATGAGCATTTCAGTGACAGGTAGATCCAGAACAGAGCTTTGTCCTCAATATCATTCTGATTCTCTGAAAACCCAAAGCAAGGTTCATAGAGATTCTTTAGAATGCACTACTTGAAAGCCAGATTACACTATTTAAGTGGCCTATGGAGTTCTGTATCAAAGGCTCCCTGCTGCTCAGGCATTTTTTTT
Source organism: Pedetes capensis (assembly GCA_007922755.1). Lineage (NCBI taxonomy): Eukaryota > Metazoa > Chordata > Mammalia > Rodentia > Pedetidae > Pedetes > Pedetes capensis. The sequence goes on from VMDO01007414.1 coordinate 89,652, forward strand.
TCCCATTATAATATATTGCTGTGGATTTAACACTGTAGATACTCTATCATTTAACTAATATGGCTCAAAAGGTTGTCATTGTGGGTGCTCCTAAATCATATCACTGAAATAAACCTTGCTACCAAAGGAATTATTTAGCAAAGATATTTTACAGTATATTTGTATAAAAATGCTACTTCTGTCTTTCAAGTTCATCTGTAACAGGATGGAGCGGAAAAACATTAGATGTACGACAAATACAATCATCTTTGGCAGCAGAATAATTTGTAAATGCATATTTGCAAACTTTAAGTACACTGCTATGCCTGAGCTTACACCCTGCATAACTCATGGTGTTTGCATATTAAAAAAAAAGAGAGAAAATCCTTATGATTCGGCCTTTCCACTTAACTTACAGGAAATAGATAATCAACCACTTAGCTTTTGTCCTTTGCTGTATATGGTCTACGAAGCAGGTGAATGAAGCAATTTAAAGCAAGGCAGTTTCCAATGGAGAATGAAATACTGGCCGCATCGTTAGATTGAGATTTTTTTCAATCCTCCTCTGAAACCAGTGCTAAAATGAACACTGAAACTGACATAAGAATGAAATCTATTTACCAGGAATTTTCATGTCTTCTTGATCTCAATTGAGTGTCTTTGCTTGTTGGATATTGCAAAACATATTCATAGCTTAGGTTTTGGATCAGAGAAGTCTGGATTCAACATTTGTCTTAACATTATGTGCTATGGCTTCTGTCTGAGACAAGGTGTTTGACTTAAGACTCAATTGCTTCATGTATTTTTAAATGTATGTAGCATACTGACCTTTGTGGCTGAAAGAAAAAAGCCTTTTGAGCTAGAGAAAGCAGACTCTTTTATAAATATTATGCACAGAACAAAATTAAGCCTCAATGAATTTAACAGATTTGTACAGAGTCACATACATAGACAATAGCAGAGTTGGGTACAGATTCCAAAATTTCTGTCCTCTGACTTAAAGCTATTACTATTCAATATTCAGGATTCTCAATTTACCTACTTTTTGCTTGGTGTTCTGACCTCACTAATGTGTATGAGTTACTTTCATTTACAAACTCAAGCAAATCTTTATTTGATCCAGGCACATTAAAAGTAAAGAGAAAAAAATGTCAAACAGCTACTCAGGTCAAATATATATCACATCTCTTATGTTGAAATTCTGTCTCTGGTTCTCCTAAACAGTTTCCAGTTTTCATAGATTCTTCCTGTATTCCACTTCTGAACTCAAGAAATCTACATCTCCCACTACTATCTGAGAGGCCATGAGTGTCCTGTGATACCAGGAAATGCATGATGAAGGAGGCCATTTGTCTTTCATGGACTGAATATTTATTGTGTACTGCTTGGATTGCTGTGTTTGCCATAAACTTTTTTCTATTTAATTTATATGATTACCACAAAAATTAGATTACAATAATAATTATAGCAAAATATGTGCCTAAAAATTAGTTTATTTACTTAGAGTTTTTAAAGTTAGAACTTAATTGTATCAATTAAGTAATATACCATACTATACAATTTATATCTTGATTTTATTCCCCCTCACTAGAAATAAATATGTTGTTGTTGTTGTTGTTAGGTGCCCTCGAGTCGAGTCCGACTCATAGCGACCCTATGTACAGCAGATCGAAACACTTGCCGATTCTGTGCCAGGCAAACCATCTTATTTATGTTTAAGCCCATTGTTGCAGGCACTGTGTTAATCCATCTGGTGGAGGGTTTTCCTCTTTTCCGTTGACCTGCCACTCTTCCAAACATGATGTCCTTCTCCAGGGATTGTTCTC
>VMDO01007415.1:0-27450 GCA_007922755.1 Pedetes capensis
CACCTACACTACAGAAATGGACATGACTTTATAGTGAGAAGTAGACTTTCATGGTTCTTCCATTATTTTCTTTTCCTCTCAAGTTATTAAGTTCCTAGGGTTATTTTTGTCTTTGTTTTTTGTATTACTATGAATAAATAGGTAGACAAAAGCAGCTCAGAGAATGTCAACAGCAACACAGTTTTTGTTCCAGAGAGAGCAGCTTCCTTACCCCAAGTCTCATCTACAATTGTTTGTTTGGTTCAGTGTGGTGCTGGAGGTTGAACCCAAGATCTTGCACATACTTAGCACCCACCACCCCTGAGCTACACCCCCATTCCCAGTTCTGTTTAATGCTTGCTTCATCTCCGCTGAGGAAAATACAATGCTGAAGCAGAAAGCGGAGGCAAGCTGATTTCCCTAGAACACTAACTTAATGGCTCAGCAGATTTCGTTCAACAAAAGCAACCTGAAAGCTTAGCTTCTTTAAAAATGCCAGAAGAATGCTTGTTTTAGTATCTAAACATCTAAAATTCGCCCAGGATATTCCCATTTGACCAGGATGCAATTTCTGTCTGCAGTAAAATCATCCACAATGTGTTCGTGCAGAGTTTGGGTGAGCCTAAAATTGATACTGTGGAACCTTCACAGGAATGAAGTCAGGAACAGCCCAAACTCAGCACTTCCTGGCTTCCTGGAGGTGAAGAGCTCTGTAGAAATCTGAAGTCCCCAAGCTGCGGAGCTCAGCGTTCCAGACCCCTGGGAGCCCACAGGGGACTTCTCTTTTAGGGGCTTTCGTGCTTTCATTCCCTGGTCAAAGGATCAGTTCAGAAAGCCTTTGACAGCAGAGTCCAATTCAGCCCATTATGCATACCAACCCATAGTAAAGGCAGAGCTGTTTCCACATAGCGCGCCATAGTCCAGAAGCCTCAAGTCCCAATTCCTATATCCAACACTATTTACCATATCGCTATCTACGCAGTATGTTGAAATGACAGTTGCTTGTCCAGACATACTGGAGCTCACAAAATTTACCTATTTCATATATGCGCAACTAGATCTTTGAGGGTTATTTTTACTTGAAAATTACATCTTCAATCGATAATTTTCCTCCAATGCATGAAACTATACTTTCACTTTCTTCCTTTCTTCCTTTTTTCTTTTTTTCATATTGTTTTGGTTTTTTGATTTATTTTTGAAACAGGGTATCGCTATGGAGCCCAGGCTCATCTTCAACTCAAAACCCTGCGGCCTCAGCCTCCCAAGTGCTGGGTTTACAGGCATGCACCAGCACAAGCAAGCCACATACACTGTACTCGTAACACAAGGTACAAATGGTCCGGGGGTACAGCTCAGTGGCAAAGCACTTGCCTAGCATGTGTGAGGCCCCAGCTTCCTACCGCAGCACTGCCCTCCACCAAAAAAGGGTACCAAGATGGTGCAAACAACCCCGAGGTCGGGAGGTCAGGAGCCCTCCATCAACAATGCTGGCGACCGTCATCTGATCTGAAACGAGATCTCTTTAGTGATAAGAAGCACAGCCTTGTCCCATATCACAAGGGACTGCTGTGAGCACCTGCACAGAGAATGGGTAGGAATGTTTTCTGAAAGGGATAAACAGGTAAATATCTTTTTTTTTTTTTTTTTTTTTTTTGTGGTACTGGGGGTTGAACCCAGGGCCTCACGCCTGCATGCTTTGCAAGTGCTGGACCACTGAGCCGCACCCCCAGCCCTTTTTTTTTTCCCCTTACTTCCTGAGACAGGGTCTCACTAAGTTACATAGACTTCCTCTAGTCTCGAACTTGCGATCCTCCTGTCTCTGCCTCCCAAGCCGCTGGGATTACAGACGTGCGCCACCATGCCCAGCTAAACAGGTAAATATCTTGAAGAGACACTTTTCTAAAAAAAAAAAAAAAAAAAAAAAAAAAAAAAAACTTTTCTTCTAACTTATTTTCGGTTAGAAAAGGTATGATTTTCAACAGTACATCTCGTTCACAGTAGTCTTCCAAAGGCCATTAAAGAATACACCAATGGGAAGCCGGGCGCAGTGGCGCACGCCTGTAATCCCAGTGGCGTGGGAGGCGGAGGCAGGAGGATCACAAGTTTGAGACCAGAGGCAGTCTGTGTAACTTAGTGAGACCCTGTCTCAAAAAGTAAAAAAATGGGCTGCGGATGCAGCTCAGTGGTCCAGCACTTGCAGAGCATGCAAGCGTGAGGCCCCGGGTTCAACCCCCAGTACTGCAAAAAAAAGAAAAAAAAAAGAATACACCAATGGGGGTGTGTGAATATACCAGGGATAAGGATTACAAAACAAAATGTCCTAAGGCAATCCTCCACTGCATGTTGAACTTAAGCTGTTAGCTGCTGGGGCAAATGAGGTAAAACTCCAAAACCAGCATTACCAGCATTTTAGGACCTTGGTCACTTTGGGTCAAAATTCTGTAGGCGCTGCCGGTATTCAGAAACGAACCACATTCTTACAGCAGAGATAAAAAAACATGTGTCCACTGAGCTCTTCCCCTTTACTCCTCCCCACCTACTTCCTTTTCTTCCCGAGGAGAAGGGCTCTCATTTACCCACTGGTTTGCCACATCCTGCCTCTGAGACACTTCCTGGGAGCCGCCTGAGCTATTCTGAGAGGACCTTTAACTCTTTCAGGCCCTGAGACCACCAGGATAGTTATGACATCAGGACACACGTTAGCCACCTCCGACCGAGTAACTAGAATTTAGCTGACCAGCTAATACTCCCAATTTCCTTCCTGCTACACAGTGAGCACTTTGCCTACAACAGCCCAGACAGGAGTCACATCTCTTGGTCCCACGTCGGGGTTCCTAACTACCCCAGTCTTGTGTAATCAGTTAAAAAATAGATCAAGAATAGTTACCAGGAGTTGGTAGTATAGCTCAGGGTTCATGTTTAGCATGTGTGAGGCCCTGGGTTCAACCCCTAGCCTGCACACACACAAAGTAATCAAGAAACTCAATGCACATACACGCTGATGCCAGTGCAAACACAATTGCACAAAACTTCTGTCCTACAGGAGCTCTGAACACCAACACTGGCTTTCTGCATTTACTGACTACCTATATACACCAGGCCTGAGCTAGAAATGGGGCATCAGGACCCATCTCCAGAAACTCACAACGTAGGGGGTCAAAGAGAACAGATACATATGAGACTGCCACACACACCTCTCCACCAACTGATCTGCCTCCTGGGAAGTTCATATGTATTCCCACTGGAGTTTTTCTGGAGGAGACCATGGTCAAGATAATGTCTGATTTCAACCTTCAAGGAGAAGTAGGCTCCCAAACATTGGCAATGAACCTGAAATTGAAACCCCAAATAAAATATCAACAGTCATGAGTAAAATTGTCTTGAATAGTTATTATGATTTGGGTGCTATGCTAAGGATTTTATTTTAACCTTCTAAATAATCCTAAGGGCTGGGATTGAGCTCACTAGGTAGAGCGCTGCTCTGCTGTCTCTGAGGTCCTGAGTTCAATTCCCAGCACCGCAAACATGGGAGAAGGACATGGCAATCCACTCCCGAGGCAATCCCAAAAAAGTCTGCCACTGAAAACCCTATAAGGGTCGTTAGGAGTCGGACACAACTCGACAGCACCTAACAACAACAAGTAATAATAATCCTAAAAGTTACTGAACTCTCATATTTACTGGTGAGACAACTAGAGATCAGAGAAGTTAAGCCAAGAGTCCAACCACATCACCTGTTTAGGGTAGTGCCAGGATTCCAACCTCAGCTGCCTGTCTCCAAGGATCACTCCTGTGAGAGAGCAAGAGCACTCGCTAGGAGTCAGAACATGCCTGCAGCTATACCACTGTGGCATCCAATCCACTCAGATCTCAGAAGCTAAGCAGGGTTGGGCCTGGTTAATATTTGGATGGGAGACTGCCAGGGAACACCAGGTGCTGTAGGCTTGGGAGAAGGACCCAGCATCCTACTCCCAAAAAACACTCAGCCATTGAAAACCCTATGAATAGCAGAGAAGCATTAACACTACTGTTTCGCCTGTTGTACATAGGATCGCTATGAGTCGGACACCGACTCAACCGCACGTAATAACAGGAGCCAGAACAGAGTTTGTATCTGTGGGGGAGCTGGTCCTGGTATTAGAAGAGTCAGGCATAACTAACACCTTTTTCCCCTCTATTAAGAAAGACTTGAGATCTTTGTAATTAAGATTTTTAAATCAGGAAATCTATAAACACTAACCACTTACTGCACCTCAGACACTGTGCACAGAGGAGAAATGGGATCCTCAGCTGGGTTACAATCAAGCTACCTGCTACATACAACAATGTGATGCACTTCAATTAGGCCCATCTAGCTAGCCAGGTGTATGTGTCCCTCCCAAATGTTCCCACTGGTGTAAGACTACATCCCCAGACCAGAGAGGACTGGAAACTAATCAACTGCATCCCGTGGCTGAGCTCCCAGGGCTCCTCGAATCCATCGACGGGAGAAAGCAGGACACTGAAGCATCTATGACAAATGAGATGTTTTCAAGCTCCAGACTTAGACCTGGCTTAGGTTTGAATCTTCAGCAGTCTGGATGCCTGCCTTTGGATTGTACGACTACCACATGTGAAACATCAAAAAACAGCCAAAAGATTGACAGCGTTATCATCCTAGATTAAGTGGTAAGTGAAAAATTAACAAATACACCCCTCCTTCTTCACCCATCTTTCCCCTCTTTTTTCTAAAGGTTAAATCCTACCAGTCAAACGCATACAGGGTTAACCCCCTAGGCCACGTCTGACTATTCACAGACCTGTCAAGACTTTGTAACAACGGACACAAACCTACCTTTATTCAGTTTAAATGGAACACATCCGTCTCCCCTGGTCCTAAGACAAAGTGAAGGGCATGTGCTAGGGAGGGCAGAAAACAGGAGCCCACACTGGAGAGATCTCAGTTCAGGTCTTCAGCAGCGATGGCCCTGAGTAGGCCAGTCTCTCTGGGCCTCTGTCTCTCCATGTGTATCTACAGGAAGGAGACCGGACCACCACGGTCTTTTCCATCTCTAACATTTTAAAGACAGGGGGCTATACGGAGGGGAGAAGCGATTAAAGCTGCTGGTGGGGAAAAGGAATATATTCTATCTTACACCCAGAAATGGCCTGGCTTACTTAGTGTGGCATTCACCTTATCAGCCTAGATTTATTAAGGGTGGGAGGCTTGCTGGGTGGGAATCACAGCCACCTACAGTGAAATGAAGCTGTTCCCAAGTGAATTCTGCTGAAGCGCGATTTATCTAAAGAGCGTTAAACAACTCACCAGCAGTATGAAACCATGCTACCAAAATTGTGTTACTGCACAGACTTAACTTTTCCCCTGAATGTGATTTGCGGGGAGAATGCAGAGCTGAGAATCCTGTGTCTGTGGCCATCTGTCCTACCCCAGTCCCCGGGGAGGCGTGAGGGGGAGTGTGAAGAGCCACCAGGTGCCGCGTAAATTCAACCGCCAATGTCACATATCCATCATGAGCCCAGCATTTGCGAGGGATTAGTATGCAGCGCAGCACCGGGTGGCTCGCTGATGCCTCTGAGCCTTCCAACCCTTCCCTGAGCCTCCCTCCACACCAGGCGCCAGGCTGAGGTCACCACCGTAAATACTTCCCAACTGTTTCCCCCTCAGGGCTAGGGAGAGACTCCTCACAAAGGGCAACAGGCACTCTCAGCTGCACGAGTCCTTCAACAAGAAATCCATTTCTGCAGGGCGCGGTGGTGCACGCCTATAATCCCAGCAGCTCGGGAGGCGGAGGCAGGAGGATCCGAGGTTCGAGACCAGAGGCAGTCTGAGTAATTTAGCAAGACCCTGTCTCAAAAAGTAAAAAATGGGCTGGGGGTGCAGCTCAGTGGTCCAGCACTTGCACAACATGCAGGCGTGAGGCCCTGGGTTCAACCCCCAGTACTGCAAAAAAAAAAAAAAAAAAGGTGACCTACAAATTGAACTCTGGTGCAAGATTAGGATTTCAACATACTTTGAGGATGCAGAAGGGAGTCCCCAGGGGAAGACGCAGTAGGAGCACAGGCCAGGGCCCACCAGGGAAGACAGCCAGATGAACCATGGGCAGATCCCCACCATTTGGCCTCAGCCACAGTCAGGCCGCAAAGGGCAGTGACCACCTTTCCTCACCGCACCCTCCCCGGCCAGGCTGATGCACACAGGCAAAGCCTCGGAAATCCTCAATAACTGCCGGCTTCCTGGGTGGTATTCATCAGGCAGACGGCCATCCTGGAGAAGCCGGGAGTCTATATCAGGATGTACTCTGCGGCAGTTGTTTCCGAGACACCTTTTGCAGACTCCTGTTTCACTGAAAATAATTCTTCTGCTTCCTGCACATCCTAAAACATTGCAAGCATGCCCCGCACTGCCTCTACTCTAAGTCTGTGTGGATGAAGAACAGCTGAAGAGCTCCATCGCTGCAAGTTCTTCGGGAAGTGAGAATTTTCTCCCCTTCTCACCTGATACAGAGGAAGGCACCCTGGGCTGGGCATCTAATCCTGCCTGTTCCCAGGAGTCCTACGAATCACAAGATGAATTTATATAAAGGGAGTGTCTATGAATCCTTTCTGCCAGTTAAGTTTTATTGGGCCCATTTTACAGATGTGGAAACAGACTCAAAGATGTGAAAAGGCCTGCATAAGACCATAAGGAGTATAGAAAGCAGGGTCATGATTCAAACTCAAGCCGGCTGGAGCTCCAAAGCCTTGCTGGTATGCCGTGCCAGGTTTCAGGCTGTGTTACTCCGAAGTCCCAAATTCAAAACTGGCCTGCTCTGTGCCACTGCCAACTTCTCTTAACCCCTCTCTGTAGTCCTGCATTTTTTTCTCTGCCAAAAGAGAGGACTGCAATAGAACATTGCTGAATTTCTTTCCAAGAATAAAATTTTATCTACTTTCTATCTACTTAGAGCTTTACAGTATGCTGAATGGTGACCCATATAATCATGTGGAGCTCACAGATACATCCTGAGAGACAGAAAGCCATTGCCATCACCCTACTTTGCAGAGAGGGGCTGGGATGTAACTCGGTTGGTAGAGCACCACTCTGCAGTCTCTGAGGTCTCGGGTTCGATTCTCAGCAAAAACGGGAGAAGGATGTGGCAACCCACTCCCAAGGCAATCCCAAAACAATCTGCCATTGAAAACAATATGAGGGTCGCTATGAGTCAGACATGATTTGACAGCACCTAACAACTTTGCAGAGAAAAACCCGAGGCCCAGAATGGTCAAGTGCTAAGTCAACCGCTGTGCCATCAAAGGAGCTGGGATCTCAGACTCTTACTCTACACAAGGCACTGTAATTCCCACAACTTGTGGCCTGAAGATTCTCTGACCCTTCTGAGAAAGCAGTCAGTCTCTGGGCTCCAAAAACCCACTGGGGAGGAGAAACACTCAGAATCCCTCCTGGGAAGCAGGCTTGGCACAGTGAGCCAGCACCCACCATGGGATCTGGCAATTAGAAAGGCCAGATGTCAGCACTCCTAGGGTCCCTCCAGCTGTCCCCATCATCTTTAAAGTCTTTTCTGCTCCTGCCTTCACACTCTCAGAGAAGACAGGCACTCTTCTGCACACTTCGCCATCATTCCAATTTCTCCACTTTTAATCTCTCTGCACGTGTTAGGGCACCTGACTTCAATATTCCTTTAAGAAGAAACCCGAAACTTTAATTTCTCTGTTTCTGAAAGACATCATTCTAAACCCTGAGTCTGTCAGTTATACTGGCTTCCTAAAAATATTACCCCAGTACAATTCTTCCTTTTTGCTCCCACGTGCCCTCCTCCAAACACACACACACACACTTTAAACTGTCATTTAGACACCAGAGGGTATAATTCAAACGTCTTCAACAGCATCTACTACCAGGACATCTGAACAGGATTCTTCAGTTTACTTCAGAGCTATGATCTGAAGTGTCTACTGGATTCCTAGACAAAACAGGTAGATGCATGCATGGCAAATAATGACAATACTGTTCAGGCAAGAATTTAAAATGCATTCAACTTATCCAAAGCAGAAGCATCGTTTTCAATTTTCAGCACAAGCCCTTTTAGTTCACCTTGCAAACCAGTGCTTGGTACATATTAGGTACGTACTAAATATCTATCCAATGAATGGTAACGTATCCTAACACGTACATTAGAAATCCATTATAATTTTGGTCATAACCTAAATCTATTTGACCCTAACGTGAACATCATTTGAATCAACAGCCAATAACTGACAGCTGCCAGCATTCGGTGTATACATAACTCCGTCATTTGAACTGTTTTGAAGCTGGTCTGGTTTGGAAGACAAATGGTTAGCAGCTGCAAGTTCAATTACAAAGTGCTCGGGAGGAAGGAAGAGAAGGAACAAGAGGGAATCTAAGCGCCACTTCATACACTGAGCAAGGAAATTCTTTCCAACAAACATCTTCCATTTCCTTGGGGAAGATGAATCCGGACATGCCCTTTGGTCTCGGGAGGACACAAGGCTGTCCTTTGGAAGAAAGAATCTAAAGGCTGGGAGAATCGGGGAGCATAGGGAAGGATGCTTAACATCTCCATTCTGTTACTTGTGTTTTTAAGGGAGAGGGCGGGGTATGAGAAAACCCACCAGCGACCAGTTGAAAGGCCTGGATTAATTAGACGCGGGATGGGAACCAGTTACCTTGTATATTTAGTCTTGGGATTCAAGAGATGCTTCTGTCTACTGTGTTTACCCCTTGTTTTTCCTTTGCAAAATAAAGTAGCAAAAATTAATTAATTAAAAGGGCAAGGTAAGCCCGCAAGTGGTGCATGACTGTGATCCCAACAACTCGGGAGGCCGAGGCGGGAGGACAGCAAGTTCCTGGCCAGAAGCAGCCTGTGTAACTTAGTGAGACCCAGTCTCAAAATAAAAAGTAAAAAGTGGGCTGGGGGTGCCGCTCAGTGGTAGAGCGCTTGGAAATCGTGGCTTGCAAAGCCCTAGGTTCAACCCCAGTACCACCAAAAAATAAATAAATAAATAAGTACAGGACAAGATTAAGTGAGCAGCACTAATAGAACTTTCTGCGATGAGGGAAATGGTCTAACCTATGCTGTCCAATAGAGTAGACACATGTGGCCACGAAGCCTTGGAAAGACGGCTTGTGTGGCTCAGGAATCAATATTTAAACTAGTTAATTTTAGTTAGCCGGGCTGGGATTTAGCTCAGTTGGTAGAGCGCCACTCTGCAGTCTCTGAGGTCCCAAGTTCGATTCCCAGCACCACAAAAATGGGAGAAGGATGTGGCAACCCACTTCCAAGGCAATCCCGAAACAATTTGCCATTGAAAACCCTATGAGGGTCGCTATGAGTTGGACACGATTGGATGGCACCTAAGAACAACATCAACAATTTTAGTTAATTTAAATATAAGTAGCCATATGTGGCTCGTGGCTACAGTTTCGGACCATACAGCCCTAGAAGGCCCTCTATCTAGAAAAGGCCAGGGTGGAGCATGGCTACGAGGGCAGGGCAGACCTGGGCTCTAAACTTAGCTCCGCCGACGCCACTTAGCAGTCGGGCAATCTTGTGAAATCACTTAACTTCCTTGAGCTTCATTCCCCTTATCTGTACGAGAGAACACTGTGACCTTTCTGGTGGAATCGCAGTGCAAACTTGAGATCGGGGATGTGAAGAGACCAGACAGAGCTTCAAAACATGGTGGCTACTTTTCCAGTCCTGTCCTGAAGGAATAAAAATGTCTCGTCTTCCGACCTCATCCTGCCACTCCTTCCTGTGTTAGGATCCGATTTTTATTACCTCATGGGCTAAACACTTTGGTCTACACAGGCGGCCTCATCTGTCAGGAAAGCAAATTGCTCAGTTGTCGTCTCAGGTCCTCAGCTGTGGACCAACCTCCAGTAACCCAAGTCCTCTGTGCCTCCGGAACCACTGACTTCCGCTCATCCTCACAGAGTCACGCAGTAATGCGAGACCTCTTCCCCAGACTGTGTGTCAGCCTGGCTTTGTCCCATACGACCGAAACACCTGTTGGTGGCCTCTTAGACTTCCCTCACGAACTCTCCCCTTGACCACCCCTAATACAGGGGGTGTGGCTTGGTTTTTATCCTGAAATACTTTAGGGCTATCTTTTTTTTTTTTTTTTCCTTAATTGTTCAGTGATTTAGAGCACTCAGAAATAGAAATGCAAAAACTACATTTATGGCTAACCCAGTAGTAATTTAGCTACCAAAATAAAACACGGCAAAAGAGATTATGTTTTGGGAGGAATGTTCCAGTAAAATAATAAGGATTTCAATTTTTACCTAAATTAATCTAAGGTGTTAAAAAGCCCAGCGCAAGTGCTCTAGTGAAGGGAGCCCTTCCTTGCCTCCAGTGGCCACGTTTTATCAGTGGACACAAAAGTGAATACCTAAGCAGATACATTTTCTCTAATACTAATAATTATTAAAATGTTAAGTGGCTCTCAACCTCCAGTTTCCCCACCATGTCACAGACCCCAAAAGGGAGAGAGGAGCTGCCGGGAGAATCTGGTAGGATTTGAGTAAGCCATCACACCAAACATTTACAGCTAACTTGGAATTCCTATTAACTTCTTGAGGCCCACCCCTGACAAGGGCGTTCTTAAAGGGCCATTTACCAAAAGGTGATACAAAAGCAAAGACAGCAACTCATTTTAACTGTGGACTCTCAAATATGGTGAAGATGTTATTTGTTTGGTTTGCTTTGATTTGGTTTGGTTTGGATCAAACCCGGGACCTCCAATGACACAGTTTTTTTAAAAAATCTAACCTGGATGTGCAAGTCATAACTCAATAAAAAAGGAAAGAGAATCGAGCCGGATCCAGATGAACCTATGAGAACAACAATGACTGGCTAATTTGCCATGCCTTCTCCCTACAGATCCCCAGAAATTTTAAGACCAAACCTGCCTCTGGAGCCCAAAGGGATCATTCACTCGATTGTTCTACTTCATCTGAAAAGCAAATGTGCTTAAAAGCATTTGAGATTCTGAACCCTCCTTGCTAACAATTAGACTCAAAATAGGTCAATTCCAAAAAGGCATTCGTTTCAAGGAAACTTTTGTCTGCCGTTATTTTGAAAACCATTGCTTTTAAGACTGACATTACGAAGCTTAAAAATAGGCCCTTCTACTTAGGATGGAGGAATGAAATATCCTTTCCTCCCTCCCTCCTACTTCCTTATTCTTTTTTCCCTCAGCCACTTAAGAGAGTGGGGCTACAGAGGGGTCAGTTTTCCAAGTTTAGGATTGTTACTTGAAGACTTTTTTTTAGAATATTGGATAAAGGTACAAAAATTTAGTAGTAGGGAAACTTGGAAAATTTCCAAGCAATTAAGTGTCCCAGATGAAAACGTGTAACATATATACCATCAGATAAGGCATCGGATAAAAGTTCAACCACCTCTTTCCACTCCAGCAGTGGGAACTCTATTAAGTCCCTTCCCGTCCCTGGCTCTGATTTCCCCCTCTCTCAAATGAAGGCACCAGGCGAGAGGATCACAGAGGCACAGAGGCAGCTCCGACAGGCCCTGCATCTGTAAAACTGGGCAGCTGCTTCCTATTTTCATGGTTGTTTGGAAAGAACAGAAAAGTCCCTGGCCCAGAAGGTCCTTCGGAAGCCTCGTTACACTTCAACGTTCCCTTGAGACTAACATTGCCCAAGAGCAACTCGAGACTGCGGAAACGGAAAAGTTAGGTTTTGCAGAGGACACTAGTAAATCTAGAAATGCATATGTATTCAATAAAAAATGTACTAGACACAATGAGTGAACGTGAAGTACCTAGGATAGGAACAATTCACACAAATCAAACCACAGGCAGGATGAAAATATAAATTAAGAAATGTTTCATCAAAATAGCGTCAAGTGTTAAGTACCTGAAATATAAACTGAGGACTAAGGGCATTACTGGGAAGAAAATATGACACCATAAGGAGAAAGCAAGGAAGACAACAGTAAATGGAAAGATAGAAAGATATCCTATGAAAATTTTTAGTCTTCTTTAACCTTGACAGATTGTTTTTAAAAGGTACCACTGTCCAAGCTACTTAACAGTAGGTTAAAGAGACATGATCAAAATAAATTAGAATACTACAAAGACCAAGTAAAAATAAACCTGAAAATATAAAAAATGGATAAATATTTAACAAAGTCCAGTAAGATAACGAGGACCTAGACCTCCCGCCAAACACATTCATTCATTTCTCATGGGACAAAGAGGTAACCGCCCCAAGGGAAAGAAAAGGCTAAAAACCAAAGCCACACACCCCAGTTAGCTGTGGAAGGGAAGATGTCTAAGTGCAAAGGAAAAGCAGGCAATCCCATTCAAAGATATGCTTTTGAAGATGAGAGATATATATTTTTCCCTTAATACAACAGACACCACAGGACAATGAAGTAACCACATAATGGATAAAACTTTATCATCCAAAGCACACTGAGAAACGGTCAGAAGGGAAGAGAAGTCTGCAGGTGACTTGTCCAAGGGTCTGGCCCGGTACACACAGCAGTACACACAGCAACGTTCCCACCTACCTCTCCAGCTTCATCTCCCGCACCCTGCCGGGATGGGCCGCCACACTGAGCTCCGCGCTGGCTCCCTCCAGCACACAACACCCCAAGCTTTCCCACTTATGTGAAGCTGCCCAGCCGGCACTCTTCCTGCCACGCCCCCAGCCCATTCCCAGGGAAATCCTAGCCATCCTTCAAGACCCAGTTCAAATGTCATCTCTTCCGCGAGGGCTCCGATCGCCCAAAGCGCCCAAAGCGTGCGTTCTCCTTCCTCTGACCGAGCCCTGACAGCGCTCTTTGTGCCTCTTCTCTGGGGGCCCTTTCCCGACTCTGCAGCCATTTGTTTCCTCCTTTGGTGCCCAGGCAATCACCTCCTTCCCATGTTAGATCTTGAGCTCCTTGGAAGCAGGCATCACCTTACTCATCTGAGTCACCTAAACTAGCAGCTCCCAGCAATAGAGACTTACATTCAGAGAGCATTCCGCGAATATCCACATGACGAGATACAGAAGATAATCGCATTTCAAAAATTCAGCTAACAAAGGAAAGCAGATTGGCTTTTAAAGGAGCCTTTAAGCTGCCCATTGTTGTTGTTGTTAGGTGCCGTTGAGTGGAGTCCAACTCATAGCAACCCTCATAGGGTTTTCAATGGCAGATTGTTTCTGGATTGCCTTGAGAGTGGGCTGCCAGGTCCTTCTTCCATTTTTGTGGTGCTGGGAATCAAACTCGGGACCTCAGAGACTGCAGAGCAGCGCTCTACCAACTGAGTTAAATCCCAGCCCCAAGCTGCCCATTAACCTATCAAAAAACACTAAACTTAAGAAAAACATGGGCCTGAGACCAGGCTGAAATATACCTTATAAATTGGTTGAACCTGTTTTCCAGAACATATTCTGTTAATATGTAGTAACCGAGGTAGGATGGTTCATTGCTACTGATTTAGTGGGTGACATTTTAGTAACATTTTAGATACATACAAGTAACATTTTAGGTATTGGGTTCAGAAGTAGTTGCAAGAGTACAATCTAATAATTAAAACCTGGAAATCACCTAAATAACCAACAAAGTGACATTTGCTTAATGAGACTTTATCGTATTCTACTCTTCAGTCAACCAAAGTGACAAGTACCAGGAGGATGTCGCTGTGTACAAGTGAGGGACAGTCACGACCCGATCCCAACAATCTGAAAAACGCAAACAACGACATAAACATCAGCTAAACTGCAGAATTTAATCTACATGCTTTTTAGTAACTTTTAATATACAACGTAATTTGTCTCGTGAATTTCCACACCCGTTTCACTGTACACTGCTCGTGTTCACTTCCCCCAGTCTTTCTGTAATAGGTGTTTGCACATCCAAAAGTTCTGAAGAGTTGTCCTAAAGACAATTATTCAAATAAGAGAGCGATGGCGGTCACTCTGCCCTTGAGCCCCCTGTAACCTCTTCTCAGCCTGACTGACTCCCTGTCTGACATCAAAGCAGGCTGCCCCTGGGAGGTACACAGACACCTGAGGCCAGATCAGCACCTCAGCACTTGGCCCTTCACTCGGATTCAGAGAACACCTGTTATGTTAAAACAAAATGCCATTCATCCTCCTGGGAGGAGCTAACTTAGCCAGCAACAAAACCGGGACACAAGGCGCGAGGTAAAAACAAATCAAATGGCAGGAAGAGAGCAGGAGGATTTTTCAAAATCGGTGGTGGGAAGGACCAACAGAACACGACGGGGACCCTAACCTTTCCACTCAGGCCTCCCATCTTCTTCCCAGCCTGTGGGCTTCTCTGGGTTCAGCTTCTCAGAATGCCAAAAGGACTCACCCCTGCTTGGCCCGGACTTTATGTGGATGTGGTAGAAATAACTACGGTTGATACAGAGAAACCGTAGCATGTTTTTGTTGGTGGCTGTGCTTAAACATTGTTTGGGTTTTTTTCTTGTTCTTTCTTTCGGTGGTGTTTAGCAGGGCTTTGCACGTACTTTGCAAGTGCTCTACCACTGTGCTGCACTCCTGGCCCTTGCTTTTTTTTTTTTGAGTCAAGATCTGGCTTAGTTATGCAGGTTGCCTTTGACCTTGAACTCAAGATCCTTCTGCCTCCACCTCTCTCCTCTTGGCTCCACCTCCCTCCGCCTGGCTCCACCTCCCCAGTGGTCACTGCTGGGGTTATGTGCATGTGCCACTACCTTGGGCTTTTTCTTTGCTTTTCTTTTTTCTTTAGGGCTGGGAAAATCGAACACAGGACCTTATGCTTGCTAGGCAAGTGCTGTACAACTGAGCTCCATCCCCAGCCCCTTGGTCTTGTACTCCTGAGCTCAAGAAATCCTCCCACCTCAGCGTCCAGAGTCCAGAGTTGCTGAGATATAGACACGTGGCAGTGTGGCAGGCTTGGTTTTCTAAAATCCACTAATAACAGAGGACTGTATCTGCAGTACTAGAAGTCCTAACAGGTATGCTCCCTAATAATTAAGGAAAAAAAATACCTATAGTAATGAAACCAGTACGAAAATGTGTGATTCATGAAAAAGACCAGACTTCACTTAATATGATACATATTATACAATACAGACTAGAAGTACCTAGGGAGTTGAGAATGGGAAAAAGCAAACTAAGAACTGACATTTAAAAAGACATAATCAACTGGGTGTGGCAGCGCAGGTCTGTAATCCCAGACTCAGGAAGTGGAGGGAGGAGGATCCCAAGTTGGAGTCCAGGGCTAGCCTGCTGTGAACCTTAGCGAGGACCTGACTCCAGATAAAAATTAAAAAATGGGCTGAGGGTGCAGTGGTAGAGCACTTGCCTAGCATGCACAAGGCCCTGGGTTCAACCCCACAGTGCCACCAAAAAAATCCCCAAAACTCTAGATACACAAATGGCATTGTGAATAGAGCTCAGAAAAATAAAAACCAACCATAGTATTTGGTGGTGGTGGTTGTTGTTAGGTGCCATCGAGTCAGTATCTGACTCATAGCGACCCTCTATACCACAGGGGAAACACTATTGTCAGTGCTTCTCTGCTGTTCATAGAGTTTTCAATGGCAGATTGATTTTTGGGAGGGGGTTGCCAGGTCCTTCTCCCAAGCCTACAGCTTCTGGTGTTCCCAGGCAGTCTCCCATCCAGGTACTAACCAGGCCCGACCCTGCTTAGCTTCCAAGATCTGACGGGATCGGATGCCACAGGGCTACAGCTGCAGGCATAGTATTTGGTAGAGGGCTGGGATTTAGCTCAGTTGGTAGAACGCTGCGCTCTGCAGTCTCTGAGGTCCCGGGTTCAATTCCCAGCACCTCAGAATGGGAGAAGGACATGGCAACCCACTCCCAAGGCAATCCCGAAACAGTCAGCCATTGAAAACCCTGTGAGGGTCCCTATGAGTCGGATTTGACTTGATGGCACCTAACAACAACAACAACATAGTATTTGGTAAGAGGGGGAAAAAAAGAAGAAAAGAAATATTCCCATTCAAATACTCCTGGTTCTCCTCCTTCAAGGAAGGTCCCTGCCCTCTTTCAGAATCAGCATGATCATGTGATTTGCTTTGGCCAATGAAATGGGAGTAAAAGTGACATGTGTCTCTTACAGGCAGAAACTCCCATCAGCCTGGGCTCTTGAGGAACTCTGGCCTGCAGAGCCTCTTGCTGTGCTGAACTCCGACGGTTCTGTGGTTGTCTCCTCAACATAACCAAGCACGACAGCACTCAGAACCTCAGCTCCAGAAACACACAAAACAGCAGCGGCTGCTTCCCAAGGAGAAACCACACAGACAGGTGGCACACAAAGCCACATATTAAACACACATGGAATTGTTGTTAGGGGCTGTCAACTCAGGTCCAACTCATAGTGACCCTGTGTACATCAGAATGAAACACTCCCCAACACTGGGCCATGCCCGGCACTACTGTCAGCGTTTCTCTGCGATTCGTAGGGTTTTTAATAGCGGGTTGCTTGGGGAATGGATTGCCAAATCCTTCTCCCTAGCCTGCAGCACCTGGTATTCCCAGGAGGTCTCTCATCCAAGGACTAACCAGGTGGAATTCTGCTTAGCTTCTGAGATCAGGCAGAGATGAGGCAGAATTGGATGCCAGGGTCCTGTGGCTGCAAACATATATAGAATACAACTAAATAAATGTGTGGAATTACAAAGGCACATACTAAATACTATGGACGAAGTGCCTGTGAAAACAAAAGAAATGGGAAGAAGAGAATAAAAACAAAGAGGAATATTAGAAGGGAAATAAGAAGGGCATTAAAAAGTTCATTGAACACATTGTACAAATATTAGAAATTTCACTGATTCATTCAACAAACATCTGTGCACCTTTGTCTACCAGGCACTATTTCAAGTACTACTTATAGGAAGGTGAATCAACAAATATTAGAAATTTCACTGATTCATTCAACAAACATCTGTGCACCTTTGTCTACCAGGCACTATTTCAAGTACTACTTATAGGAAGGTGAATCAAAAAAAGGCAGCAATAGGTTTAGTTTATGGTGTACATGAGAGACGGATATTAAAAAATCTCTAGCTGAAAGAAATTACAGAGCTGGGGATTGAGCTCAGTGAGGGAGCTCTTGCGTAGCCTGCACAAAGCCCTACCACTACGAAAGTAAATAAATAAATAAGCAAATAAACAAAGACAATGGTTAAGTCTCACTAAAAGATCAGGTGGACACCAGAAAGAATGACATACTTTAAATATTAGTGTTCTGTGAGCATCTCTGGGGAAATGACATTTGAACAGAGGCGACAACTGCTTTCGCCCTACCTAGGAAAGAGGGGAGGGATGATTCATTACAGGAAAAGGGAACAGCATGTGCAAAGGACAGGCGGAGCACAGGCCATCTCGAGGAGGAAGTGAGAGGGCCAGTGTGGTAGAATAAAGGAGCAGCAGGAAGTGTGGTTAGAGTCTAGGGAGTGGGGGAGGGGGACACACACAGGCTGCTCACTCAAAATCTCAGCCTAATATTGTTGTTGTTGTTAGGTGCCGTCCAGTCGGTATCCAACTCATAGCGACCCTCATAGGGTTTTCAATGGCTGACTGTTTCAGGATTGCCTGGGGAGTGGATTGCCAGGTCCTTCTCCCATTTTTTTTGTGGTACTAGGAATCGAACTCGGGACCTCAGAGACTGCAGCGCAGTGCTCTACCAACTGAGCTAAATCCCAGCCCCAGCCTAATATAGAGTCTGGGTATTATTCTAACTGAAATGGAACCAGGAAAATACTTGAAACAGAGTAATGGCAGGGCCTTATTTCCAATTTATTTCATCGTCACAGCTAGGATCCTAGCAAAGTTTGCAAAGCAATTTTTGCATTCTTTTCCTTGAGGACCACCCCGCAAAACTTGCAGAAACTTCAGATCCTGTTTTACCCAGTTTCATTTCGGAGTGGGGTTAGCGCTATGTGAGAAACTTAAGGTGCCAGGGGCAAAGCAGCCTGGACAATTTGGTCCTAAGACTTTTTTGTGTGTTTTTAATTCTTTAGTTCATGTTGTCTGATAACTTGTGAAATTGGGCCATGGTCTAATCACAGAAATCATGAGCACAATGGAATTCTTTCTGCTGGCAGCCCAGGACAGGGGACGTTGCTTGAGAAACATTCTTAGAGGTGAAAGGCGAAGATGTGCACAGCTTTCCCTCTCATTAGGACTAGGAAGCAAGGGGGAATAGCCCTGTGTGTCTCAGCCAACCCACTGAGAGGTGCTTCCTACTGTAACAAGCAGTGAGTCATGAGGTAGGTGCAGATGGCACAGAAAATGAAGCTAGACTGGGCTGTCTGTCCAGGAGCACCTTCGCACACACACCCACCACCACCAATGGAAATTGTTTTCCACCGTCCTGAAGGCTTCCCCACACCTACCCAATAACAAAGGCACCAGCAGCTGACACTTTGGAAGGTTCACTACTACATACAAGGTCATTCCATCATCACAGCTACTCTAAGTGGGTTCTGCGTTAGCACATTGAAGTAAATAACTAAACCAACCTAAACCTCAGAGAAACTAAGAGGCTTGTCCCAGGTCATAAAACCACAAGCAACAGGCAGACTTCAAACCCAGCCTGATGCCAGAGCTTAACGCTTAATTGCTGTTGAGAAATCCCTCGGTCCCACTCAAGTTTTTCTGCCACCAACTTTGAGATAGTTTCTTCTTCTCCCCATTGTATTTTTCTGTGAAGGAATTCCAACCCCTTGCAAGAACACAGCTATGGTGTCATAAGTAACAACAGAATGACAACAGGTCCATCAGTATCCACCTCTGTATCAAATGGAAAGGATCCTCAGGCCCCACCCTTCAGCCAGAATCCACTGTAAACAAAAGTCCTGAAAACAAGATTACTGAGGAATCCCGTGCTGTGAGGGGACTTGTCTGTTTTAAGGGGGTTACTGTACACTAAAACTGAATACTTGCAATGTTACCTATCAACATGTACAAGTCAATGTCACCCAACACAGTCACTACAATATTGAGGGGGCCCTAAAGAAGGGGAAGGGCTTGGATTTAGCTCAGTTGGTAGAGCGCTGTGCTGCAGTCTCTGAGGTCCCAAGTTCAATTCACAGCACCGCAAAAGTGGGAGAAGGACGTGGCAATCCACTCCCAAGGCAATCCTGAAACAGCCATTGAAAACCCCATGAGGGTCGCTATGAATTGGATACCTACTCGACAGCACCTAACAACAACAAAGAAGAAGGGATGCCTTGGAAGCAGGTGTGAGGAACATGGCTGAGGTCACACAAATCCAAATCCACCATCTGTCTTGTGATCACTACAGACATGGTGAGTTACCAAGCCAACAACAGGTCCAGGGTTATTAAAATCTAGGGAGAGGAAGGGAGCTTACAGAAATCACCAAAGGACCAAAGATCCATTCATTTTCGTCAGCTAACCTCCTAAAGTCCCCGGCACATAGGTATAGATTAAGAACTCATTTCTACTGGTTATTTCCCCAGCTAGCCAGATCTCTTGTCCCGTATCTGGGACCAAAGAGTTGTGTCAGAAAACCCCACGACCCAGTCCCAGGAAATAAAGCGCTGGGGTAGGCGCGACGCTAGAAGTAGCCGACATGGAGCGCCTTCCTGCGGTCTGCGTGGTCATGGAAGTCACATCTCCGGTCAGTTCGGGGCTCACAGTCAAGGAAAGAAAGCCAAGGGTGTCCCTGGAGAGGGGACCGTTTGTGAAATGAATGAATGGCCCGATGGAAAAGAAGAAAGCCCCTTCCTTGGAGTGAGAGGGCTCCCAGGAAGAAGAGCAAGGACAGGAAGTGCCCAGAGTCAGCAAAGGACAAGCCAAAGGTAGGTCTGCGTACGCGCGCCGCCCCTGGCCTGGCGGCCGACGCGCCACTGAGCCCCACAGGTGTCAGGCAGGGAGGGAAGGAGGGGGCTCGCGGATCCCACTCCACACTCCATTCGCTCAGCCAGCCCCAAAGACGCGGAGGCGAGCTTCCTTCTTCCTGAGACATCTGCCTCCCCGTCCAGCTCCAGGCCAGAATCCCAGAGGATCGCAGCCGGGCGCGGTGGCGCACGCCTGTCATCCCAGCGTCTGGGGAGGCGGAGGCAGGAGGACCGCAAGTTCGAGACCAGAGGCAGTCTGCGTAACTTAGAGAGACCCTGTCTCAAAAAAGTAAAAAAATGGGCTGGGGGTGCAGCTCAGTGGTCCAACACTTGCAGAGCATGCAGGCGCGAGGCCCTGGGTTCAAACCCCAGGACTGGAAAAAAAAAAAAAATCCCAGAGGATCGCGTGCAGAAAGCAGCTGCGGGAGAGGGAGGGAGCGGGGGAGACGCACGAGCTTCGGTCTTCCCGGGAGAAGCCTGGTCAGCGGTCGGGACGGAGTCGGGGAAGGAGGGCGCCATGGAGACTCCTCCTGTCCACCAGCAGCAGAGCCGGGAGCGCAATCAGTGCTTAGTCACTGGCATCCCGGAGGCCGGGAGCTCCTCGCCTCCCGCCGGCCCGAGCCCTACGTGACGAACCCGAGCGGGGCCGGCGCGCGCGCGCGCGCCCCCGGGGCCTCCCCGCCGCCCTCCCGCACTTACTCCGCCGAGCTGGCCCCGTTCACCGCCGAGCCGTCGGGGGCCGGGTTCAGCTGGATGGGGGTCGGCTTCTTCTTGGGCATCTTGCCCCCGGGGACGCGCTTCCGACTCCCGCTTCCTCCCTGTGCGCCGCCCCGGGCCCGCGGAGCCGGGGGCTGCCTGCGAGCGGCGCGCTCCGCGAGGTCCGTCCGCGCGCCCGGGCCGGCGCCGGTCTCGGGGGGCCCCCGCCCCGCCCGTCCGGAGCTGGGCGCACAGGGAGGCGCGGGGCCGGTCGGCCGGCTTTGCGCGCGCTCGGCGGCCCGGGAGCCCCTCCCTCTCTGCCTTGGTGGTCAACGGGTCCCCGGCGCTCGGGAAGCCCCGCCGCGCGCACGCCACAGTCCCGCGCCAGCCGCACAACCCGGGAAAGCACAGCCTCCGCCGCTGTCGCCGCCGCCGCCGCGCTAGTAGGGGCTGCGCGCAGCTGTCCCTGGGAGGGACTGGAGGGCGGGGCCGAGAAAGGGAAGCCACGCCCCCACCGGGCAGCGGCGCCTTCCTCCGGCCCATGCGGCTCCGCCCCCATTCCCCCCGACGGCCAATGGGAGCCAGCCTCGGCGGCACAAGCCGCGGAAATACGTCACGGCCGCGGCGCGCCGGCCTGGGGCGGGGTCCGGCGTGGGTTCTGTGGCGCCCTCTGCTGCCCTGAGACCTCTAGGTTGCGAGTTGGGAAAAGAGGTCTTGTGTCCTGGTTCCTGTAGCGCGTGGTAAGGTACTGCCCGGGTAGGTGGCGCCCAGCCCCCTCCTCCGAGGGCCCCAGACCCCTCGCCTCCCCCGGGCCGTCACGTTGACGGAGGTGAACGTACAGAACACGTAAGGAAAAGGTCCTCCTCTCGTGTCCAGAGAGGCAGCGGAGAGGACCTGAAAATGTGTCCAGGGATTGCTTACAGCCCAGTGCGGTGGCGCACGCCTGTCATCCCAGCCGCTCCGGAGGCGGAGGCGGGAAGATCGCAAGTTTGAGACCAGAGTCAGTCTGCGTAATTTAGTGAGACCCTGTCTCAAAAAGTAAAAAAAAAAAAAAAAAAAATGGGCTAGGGGTGCAGCTCAGGGGTCCAGCACTTGGAGAGCATGCAGGCGCGAGGCCCTGGGTTCAACCCCCAGTACCAAAAAAAAGAAAAAAAAGTTTAAAAAAAATGGGCTGGAGGTACAGCTCAGTGGTCCAGCACTTGCAGAGCATACAAGCAGAAGGCCCTGGGCTCAACCCCCAGGACTGCAAAAAAAAAAAAAAAGTAAAAGGTCTGGGGGTGCAGCTCCGTGGTAGAGCGCTTGCAAACTCTGCTCAAGACCCTAGTACCGAAAAAAAAAAAAAAGAAAGAAAAGACTCCTTACACCAAAATGGCATAATTTAATACTACTAATGAGAGTGTAGAGAGCTGATGAGATTGTAAGTTGCAGCAACTTTTTTGAAGAGCAGATAGAGTTGTTTGATGAATCACCCTGTATTTAACCAATCTCCCATCTTTAAAAAAGAAAAAAGGCTTTAAGAATCGTCTTTCATGGAGTAGGAGTGAGCTCAATGGTAGAACTTTTGTTCAAGCTCCAACACCTAAATAAATAAAAACGAAATCTCTTTCATCTAGTCATTCTAGTTCTATGAAACTTATTGGAAAAATAAGATGTGGGAAAAAAAAAGAGTTAATAGAATAAAATAGGTAGTTCATGTCAAGCTTAGGCAACATAGACACACACACTCCCGTCTCAAAACTAACACAAAATAGGCACAATACCTATTCAAAAAAGGCACGGTCTTCCTGTTCTCTTTCTTAAAATAGTCCTGAAGATAATCGGTACGCAGGACAAAGTAAACATCTGCAACTAATGGTCCAGAACCAGGTGTTAGAGATGTAATTGGTGGGAAGACAGGCCCACCGCTAAATTACTAAATTACGCTAAATTACGCAGACTGCGTGTGGTTTCGAGTTTGAGATCCTCCTGCCTCCGCCTCCCGAGCCACTGGGATTATAGGTGTGCGCCACTGCGCCCAGTAGAAAGCAGTAGAAAGCTGGCAGGGTAAAGAGCTTACACTCATGGAAGCAGCCCTACAAGGGGGTCTTCTAGCTAAGAGCTGAGTGGGGCTGGTTTTAGTGAAATGCCTGTAATCCCAGCAATTCTGGAGGCTAAGGCAGGAGGATGGCAAGTTCAAGTCCAGAGGCAGCCTGCACAATTTAGCCGTGCCTTACCTCAAAATAAAAAGTGAAAAATGGGCTAGGGTTGCATCTCAGCTCAGTGGGCGAGCACTCAAAGCGTGCATGCGGTCGGCCCAACCCACTCAGAACTACACACACACACACACACACACACACACACACAAACACGCGCGCGCGCGCAAAACCAAGAGGGGAGAGCAGAGCATCCAAGAGGGAGACACCTGGCAGTTTAGTTGGATGACTGGTTACCTACAGGAAGATAAATCAGCCATCTGTGGGAGAAGTGAGAAAACTTATGTTGGAATTGTAGATCACTGGTTTTGTGTTATTTGTTTTGGCTTTTTTTATTGTTGTTGTTTTAATAAATCTTGTAAACTGGGTGTGGTGGCGAATGCCTATAATCCCAGAATTTGGGAGGCTGAAGCAGGAGGATCCACAGGAGTTCCAGATGAGCCTGAGCTACACAGTAAGACTCTTTGAGGCTTACAACATGTTATGAGATACATATAGATAGTAAAATGGTTACCATAATGAAACAAATGAACATATCCACCATTTCACACAGTTAAGGTTTTAGTGTGTGACAAGAGCAGCTAAAATCTACTTATTTAGCAAAAATCCCAAATACAATACAATTTTATTGATTTGGTCCGTATATTACACATTTGATCTCTAGACTTAGCGAGTTGGGGTAGTGCACCCTTGTAATCCCAGCACTTAGGAGATAGAGGCAGGAGGGTCATGAGTTCAAGGCCAGCCTGGGCTACATAGTGAGTTCCAGGCCAGCCTGGGATACAGAATGAGACCCTGTCACCAAACAACAACAACAATAAGACAACTTTTAGTATCAGAGTGAAATAATGCGTTAATATTTTAATTGGAGTTAACTTTGAGCAATCAATTGAAATTTTCAAGGACTCGGTTTCACCCTGTGAAAAATGTGAAGTTCATTCCAAAGCTGAAATATGATTCTTGTCCCGGGCGGGACTTAGCTCAGTGGAAGAGCCCTTGCCTGGCAAAGCCCTTGCCTCCAAAGCACTGGGTTTGGTTCCCAGCACCCTCAAAAACAAAACAAAAAAAAATTGTAAGGGAGGAAAAAAAAGAAATATGATTGTAGGGGTGCTGCTAAGGTTAGCCTTCATTGAGTGTCATCCCTTAAACCCTCATCATGGCCTGAAAAAGACTCCAGGTCAAGAACTGCCGCAAGTTGGGTAAAATAGTGCATGCCTTTAATCCCAGTGACTCAGGACGAGGAGGCGGGAGGATAGCAAGTTCGAGGTCAGAGGGAGCCTGTGTAATTTTGTGAGACCCTGTCTCAAAATATAAAGTAAAATAATGGGCTGGTGGTACAGTTCAGTGGCTGGGCGCTTGCAGAAAGCATGCATGAGGCCCCAGTTTCAACTCACTGGTAAGGCCCCCCAAAAAAGAAGTGCCCCAAACCAGGCCCAGTGGCACACACCTGTCATCCCAGAACTTGGAAGGCTGAGGCAGGAGGACTGCCAGGATGAGGCCAGCCTGGGGTTGCGTAGTAAGACCCCATCTAAACAAAACAAAACAAAACAAACAACAAAAAACCCTGCTCCAATGGCTAATGTTTGTAGAATAGTTTAAGATAGGGCAATTTATTTTCCTTGTTTCCTTTCTAGACAGGCAATGCTTCATTAGGATTTTTTGTTGTTGTTTTGCGGTACTGGGGGTTGAATCCAGGCCCTCGCGCTTGTATGCCCTGCAAGTGCTGGACCACTGAGCTGCACCCCTAGCCCAATTTTTCACTTTTTGAGACAGGGTCTCGCTAAATTACGCAGACTGCGTGTGGTTTCGAGCTTGAGATCCTCCTGCCTCCGCCTCCCGAGCCACTGGGATTATAGGTGTGCGCCACTGCGCCCAGTGATTACTTCATTAGTTCTATGAACTTTTCATGAGCACCTAATAGATGAGAATTAGACTCAGGTGTCTGCACTAGTGACCACAGTGTGATAAACACTGTCACATAACTGTGACGTTGAACTGTATGAGGTTACTATGTAGGTCAAAAAAAATTGAATATATGGACAAAGGAGTACATTGAACTCAAACTTCTACACCTGGGGTCCAAAATTAAAATAAATGAATAAATAAAAATAAAAGAACATGAATTTGAGAGGGAGCAACCTGGGATTCATTCTAGTTCTGTCTCACACTCGTTAACGTCTCTAGATCTCAGTTAATTCACCTATAAAATGATGACTATACTATCTATGTGGGAGAAGGACCTGGCAATCCACTCCCAAGGCAATCCCGAAACAGTCAGCCATTGAAAACCTTATGAGGGTCGCTCTGAGTCGGATACCGACGACTCGACGGCACCTAACAACAACAACAACATACTATCTACGGCACCAGGTGGTTGTGAATATTAAGTGAAAGCATGAAAGAATGTGGCCTAACACACAGGAGGTAAGCTAAGCGGTGTGGTGGGTTTCCATCATGTAAATATAATCTGGGAGAGGAATAATTTATACAGGCTTTCTGGAAAACAATTCGGATTTCAAAAATACCTGAACACTTTTACTTAGTAGTCTTACTTCCATGAATCTTTTTTTTTTTTCCCCCAGTACTTGGGGGTTGATCCCAGGTACTCACACATACTTTGCAAGTGTTCTACCACTGGGCTGCACCCCCAGCCCATTTCTTGTTTTTGAGTCAGGGTCTCACTAAGTTACACAGGATGCCTCTGGCCTCAAACTCTCGATCCGCCTGCCTCTACCTCCCGAGGCACAAGGATTATAGGCGTGAGCCACTGTGTCCAACTCGCAAATCTTTTGTAAGAGAAGTATGAAAGCACCTCGAAAAATGGAACAGGGATGTGGCAGCCCACTCCCGGAACAACCCCAAAGCAATCAGCCACTGAAAACCCTACGAACAGCAGAGGAGCACTGACATAGTGCCAGGTATGGCACGGTGTCAGGAGTGTTCCCTTCTGTTGTACATAGGGTTGCTATGAGTCGGATCTGACTCAATGGCACCAAACAGCAGCAACATGTGAAAGAACGATTAACATGGCATTATTTAAATAGCTAACATCAGAAACCACCTACATATACAACAGAAGGAAAATGATCACATCATTTATGACACACCCATATGATAAAATATTGGGCAAGAAAAAACTTTCCAGAACTTTCAACCAGTAAGAATGAATATTTTATTAGCGTGTATTAATTGTACAAAAGAACAAGTTTCACGTGACATTTTCATAAACCCTAATGTTCTTTGAGTATATTCAACCACCCATACCCTCTCTTGTCTCCACTTCTTCCCTTAGTCCCCTTCCTTTTCCAAATAGTCCCCCTCCCACTGTTGTTGTTCTTGTTAGGTGCCCTCGAGTCTTGTCCAACTCATAGAGACCCTCACAGGGTTTTCAATGGCAGATTGTTTCGGGATTGCCTTTGGGAGTGGGTTGCCATGTCCTTCTCCCATTTTTGTGGGCTGGGAATTGAACTCAGGACCTCAGAGACTGCAGAGCGGCGCTCTAGCAACTGACCTAAATCCCAGCCCAGTCCCCCTCCCACTAGCATGTCTTTATTTTAAATAATCTAGTTTCTGCATATGAGAGAAAACATGCATTATTTGTCTGAGTCTGGCTTATTTCACTTCACTTGATGATCTCCAGTTTCATCCATTTTCCTGCAAATGAAGCAATTTTGTTCTTTGTGGTTGAATAATACTCCATTGTGCATATGTACCACATTTTCTTTATCCATTCATCCCTTGATGAGAACATAGCCTGATTCTATGTCTTGGTTATGCGAATAGTGCCATAGTGGACATAGGAATATAGGTACCTCCATTGCGTGCTGACTTTGTTTCTTTTGGGTCTATACCCAGGCATGGTGTAGCTAGGTCATATGGTAGTTCAACTATTAGTTTTTTTGAGGAAACACCATGCTGATTTCCATAGTACCTGGACTAATTTACATTCCTACCACCACTGCACAAAGGTACCTGTGCCCTGGTCCAGCGTTTGTTGTGATTTTGTTTACCTGATGGTAGCCATTCTGACTGCAGTGAGGTGGAATCTCAGTGCAGTTTCGATTTGCATTTATTCAGTGGCAAAAGATGTTAGAATTAATGTTCACCATTCTTCTAGAATGATAAACCTAGGGTCACTTTCTTGTTGTTGCATTGCCAGGGACTTTGTGCATGTGAGGCAAGTGTTCTGCCACTGAGCTACACCTCCAACCCCTCTCTTCCCTTGAAAGAGAAAAAAGTGATGGCTTGATGTCAGCCTCTATTATGTCAACACCCAAACACAAATGAAAGTACAGTGATGTAACATTGTTGTTGTTGTTGTTAGGTGCTGTCGAGTCGGTATACTACTCATAGCGACCCTCTGTACAACAGGGGAAACACTATTGTCAGTGCTTCTCTACTGTTCATAGGGTTTTCAATGGCAGATTGATTTTTGGGAGGGGGTTGCCAGGTCCTTCTCCCAAGCCTACAGCTTCTGGTGTTCCCTGGCGGTCTCCCATCCAGGTACTAACCAGGCCTGACCCTGCTTAGCTTCCAAAATCTGATGGGATCGGATGCCACAGGGCTACAGCTGCAGGCCGATGTAACATTGGCCACCACTATTTTTGGTTAAAAAAAAAAGTAATCTAGGCAATGGCCAGGACTTTCAATTTCGTATACTATTAAGTAAAGTATGTAGAAACAACCTGCTGGCCATTTGGACAAGAAATGATGATAGAGCCTCCTC